>APFE031696165.1:51812-84703 GCA_000404065.3 Pinus taeda | reverse complement strand
TCCCCCTCTTTGAAAAAATAGCATGCCCTCATGCGATGCTAGAAAACAAATAGAGGTGGTTGCTACTATCTGTTGAATTCTATGCTTGGTGTAAAACAACATGGAATAAGGGAGGTGTTGAGAATGAATAAGAATAGCAATGGATGATAAAGAATATGAATGACGTGGTCATAAGAAAGAAATGAATGAAAGCAATATTCCTCCAAACCAAAAGATGAGATGCCGCTGAAAAATGGGAAGTGGTAAAAACTATGAAATGAAGGATGATAAATAATGCTCAAAATGGATTGTCATGAAATTCTCCTAAATTCATAATAAATAAGAAAATTATGCTATTTTACCTCAAGTTTTACCTCCAAAAGAAAAATGTGGAATGACATATATGTACTGGCATTTGTTGAAGATAATGTAGGCAAAGTTGGTGCTAAAAGTGATGCAAAAGGTGGAATCCAGGTAAGCACATAATGTTTGAAGAATTGTTCATATTCGCAAGTTGCTCGAGCCACTTCTGTTAGTTGTAATAGTGTGGTCATGCTATGAATAGAATTTCCCCTGCATACTTGTTGTTCTCCTGTAAACAAAGCAGTATTTGGCATACAATATTCTTGAATCCATAGTGTTAGTTTTGAATAGCAACAGATAAGATGCATGCAAAATTTCAATTAGAAAAACTGATGTATACGGTTCCATAACCATAAAGCATATGAAAGGGGTGGTGCTGACGGCAAGAACAATATATCAGTAAATGAAGCAGAGTACACTTATCAATGATAGGACGGTGAAAGTTATGGTTATATTGAGAGCAAAGTGTGTAAAGATAGTTATGAATAAGAGCTAGGACGCTTTGGATTGATGATAGTTTATGCAAAACGAAAAATGACAACAATATGCTAAAAAGATGCTTTGCTGACGGTATTCTAGCTGAAAATGATGTGATTGATCATAAAACAATTTCTCATGCATAAAGGTTCAAAACAGGGAAAAAGTTAAGGAAATAACTTCTCTGATAAAAAGAAAAAAATAAGAAAAGGGTATTATAGTAATAATTGACGATAAGATATAACTTCAATACCATAAGAAGAGCCTCTGCTTCCAGAAGGCGTCCATAGCCTCGGCAGGGTTTCTTTTTAACCCATATGAGTTAGGATCCTCAATTTATAAATGGAGAGTTTTAGTGCTATTCTACAGAAGAGATCAGTGTGCTAGCGTGGTAACCAGATAATTATACTGCCATTCACTGGGATGTAGCAAAAGTGATCAGGCCGGCTCGTGATGAGACCTCCTGTTCCAAGGATAATTTAGCTATCCAATGGATCATAACCCTGGTGTGGTGGCCATAATGGGAATGTCACTTTGTTACAATCTTATGAACATGGTAGGCTAGCTCGTAATGAGACCCCCTATCCTCTATCTGCGAACAAAATTTTGTTGTTATTACATATTTTTATGATAAAAAGAGGGAGGCTCAGTACTCCTTAAGAGGAGGGATGGTGGAAGAAGTTGAACATGTCAATAGAAAAATATACCCATAATCTCATTTATTATAGATAGAGAAGATTATAACCATGAAGGGTGGAACTAGCATGGTATTAAGATGATCAATCAATATCATGTTCAACAGAAAACAATGCAGTAAAGTAGTATATAAATAATTGTGTCTTTTTTGAAAAGAATCTGTCATCAAGGAGTTGTCCTGTTAAAGATCATAATGTGAATGATAATAACTCGCTTCAAAAGAATCCATAATTCTTGTCCTCATAAAAGTAGTATACTTCAAGCCATGAAAGAGAATCAGGAAAATGTGGTTGAGATGAACTAGGAATAATCCCACAAGAGAAAGGAAGGGTTGCTCTAAAAAAAACTCCCAAAGCGTTTCTTTTTTGAAGGAACAGTAAAAACACTCAAAAAGAAAGTGGTGTTCTGTGTAGGGAACAACAAAGAAAATGCATACCAAAAAAGAAAAAATATACACAAAAAATGTGAAAATGCAAATGTTGTTCCTTTGGAAAAAGGAACAGTAAAAACTAAAAGTGTTGTTCCTTTAGAAAAGGAACGACAAAAACGCAAGTGTCGTTTCATTGGAAAAGGAACAACAAAAAGTGTCGTTCATTTGGAAAAGGAATAACAAAAACGCAAGTGTCGTTCTTTTGGAAAAGGAACAACAAAAATGAAAAGTGTCGAAGTGCTATTCCTTTCGAAAATGAACAACAAAACTTGAAAGTGTAGAAGTGTTGTTCTATTTGAAAAGGAACAGCAAAACGTGAAAGTGCAAAAGTGTTGTTCCATTCAGAAAGGAACAGTAAAACATGAAAGTGCAGAAGTGTTGTTCCATTGGAAAAGGAACAACAAAACGTGAAAGTGCAAAAGTGTTGTTCCATTTCGAAAATGAACAACAAAACGTGAAAGTGCATAAGTGTTGTTCTATTTCGAAAAGGAACAACAAAACGTGAAAGTGCAGAAGTGTTGTTCCATTTCAAAAAGGAACAGCAAAACGTGAAAGTGCAGAAGTGTTGTTCTGTTCAGAAAGGAACAACAAAATGTGAAAGTGCAGAAATGTTGTTCGAATGGAAAAGTAACAACAAAACGTGAAAATGCAGAAGTGTTGTTACATTCGAAAAGGAACAACAAAATGTGAAAGTGCAGAAGTGTTGTTCCATTTCGAAAAGGAACAGCAAAACATGAAAGTGCAGAAGTGTTGTTCCATTCGAAAAAGAACAACAAAATGTGAAAGTGTAGAAGTGCTGTTCCATTTCGAAAAGGAACAACAAAACGTGAAAGTGCAGAAGTGTTGTTCCATTTCGAAAAGGAACAACAAAACGTGCTGCTTCATTTTGAAAAGGAACAACAAAACATGAAAGTGCAGAAGTGTTGTTCCATTTCGAAAAAGAACAGCAAAATGTGAAAGTGCAGAAGTGTTGTTCCATTTCGAAAAGGAACAACAGTTGTTCCATTTCGAAAAAGAACAGCAAAATGAACCGTGAAAAAGGAACAACAAAATGAACGACTGACCCAAAAGGTGTTATTCCTTTGGAAAAAGAATAGCAAAACGAAAATACTGTCCCTTTGAAAAAGGAACAGCAGGAACGGCAAAAATGCACACAAATGATGTCCCTTCAAAAAAAGAACAGCAAAATGCACAATCATAAAATGCAAGCACGCAAAGAATGAATTAGATGTTCACTTCATTGATGCTGAGGATGGGTTACAGTTTGAATGAAGCAACACCTGTAATAAAAAAAAAAAAAAAAAAAAAAAAAAAAAAAAAAAAAAAAACATTTTATTTAAAAAAGAATATGTAAATAAGTAAATTAAGTTACAACAGCTATGATATTATGTTAAAAAAATGATCTCTTTGAAGAATGTTTTGGCAGCAATGGTAAGATATGAATATTCAAATTGAAATCAATTATTCATTTGTTCTATTATGAATCCATTGGGTAATGATTTGGATGAAACTTCCTTTGTTTCATTAAAATTTCTTTCAAAAATCACTCGTCCATAAATTGACCTTCTTTATTTTCCTAGGACCTGCAAAAAAACGAGCGTTTACCTGCAATAAAACATTAAATCATGGAGAAAGAGAGGTGATCAAGCTCCCCTAATCCAAGAATTATGCAAAAACACAACAAGTAGTTACTCTGTATAACAAATCCATTGAGAAAATAACAAAGTAAAATTTATTTGTCGCCTGTGGGAGAGCAGTGGTTGACCATACTAACCAACAGTGTTTTAATCACAACTTCTTTGTTTTTCGTCCAAATTGAGTGATTCCAAAGCCAAATGAGAGCTAATTCAAAGGTTTATCTCCAGTAGAAACATATTTTAAAAATTCAATGATATGATATGTCAATTTTAGTTAGAACAATTTGCATAACAGAGTCATTTTCGATTACTCAACTTAGACCAACAGTTGATATTTCAAGCATACATTTTTCGTTTGATGTTGGATTCGAATGATTCAAATTGAAAATAAAATTAGATTCATTTATTTATCTCCAATAGAGACATGTTTTGAAGACAAGAAGAATTGATAGGTGAAATACTGTAAGGAACAACCGGAAAAACAGAATTTTAAGAGTGCTGATTTACGATACACAGTCAGTATTTTGATCATAACTTCCATATACGATATCAAAAATGAGTGATTCAAATTGCCTTGTAAACTAGATTCATAGGGGAATCTACTATATTAACAGGTTTTAAAAATTCAAACATTTAGGTCTCCAAAAACGGACTGTCCCAACTCTGTTCCTGAGCTGCCCACTAGACACCCTGTCAATGTTTTGTTTCTAATTTTTTCGTTTCAAATCCAAATTAAGTGATTCAAATTGGGTTCGAAAGTAGACATCAAGGGCTACTTAGGATAAAAACATGTTTTAAAAATATTCACTTTCTGTCCCTCAAAACATGACTGTCCCGACTGTTTTTCCATAAATCGCATCAAACCCGCAAGCCAAAAAATGATATTAAAGCATTTTTCATATTGATGATAAAAATGAATATAAGTGTTTATAGAATTTTTATTTCTATTATAAATCATCTACATACACAAATAAATTGAAACATTTATCATCGATGTTGATTTCAATAGTGTGTTGCAACAAAAGAAACAACTAGTTTTACATTAAAAAAAAA
This sequence comes from Pinus taeda, assembly GCA_000404065.3. Classification (NCBI taxonomy): domain Eukaryota; kingdom Viridiplantae; phylum Streptophyta; class Pinopsida; order Pinales; family Pinaceae; genus Pinus; species Pinus taeda. The sequence continues at coordinate 80,068 of APFE031696165.1, read as the reverse complement.
AAAAAAAAAAAAAAAAAAACAATTTTATTTATTCCTTATTTATTTTATTTTCTACACTAACCATTTTGATGAAAATGAAGTAGACAAGATATGAAGTTACTTCCAGTGAGCCATTTTCGAAATAAGGCTTCACGTATAACACATACCCAAATTTGAAAAATGCATATTAATGAAAATTAGGGTATGAGAAGCCAACTTCCCTTGAAAAAATGGTATCAAAAATTGTTGAAGCATAGAGTGATATCGCAAACAAATGATGAAGTGAAACCAATCTTCAATGTATCCGTTACTTTCTTGATTTCTCATATCCATCAGATCATGAAGTTTTTGAACTTTTAAAATAGCTTGTTGATACATACTATAAGAAACCTCATTTTCTTCCATAGCTTCTACAATTTTTGAATTTGAAACATTCTGAATCTCATTGTAAGTTTTCTCTAATGGCACATGTGAGATAGAATGGGTGGGAAGGGTGGCTAAATTTGGCAGTTCAACACTGTAAGCATGTTGTACTGGTTTATTATGGTGAGTGTGGAATTAGTTGAGTGGGAAAATGTGTAAGGAATGGAGCATTGTGATGATGTGGATGATTGGGTTGAGTGGATAAATTTGATAAGCAAGCAGGATGTTGTGGAAGAGCTGGTGGAGAATATGGAGAATGTGCTTGTGCTACAAGATGAGGGAGAGTAGTCATGCAATCATAAGATGAACCATGCCAAACTTGTAGACAAGATTGGTGGTGGTTATATTGAGATTGACATGGCTGCCCTAACACATTAGTATTCCATAATGGATTATGCAAGTAAGAGAATGGAGAAAAAGTGTTTTGAACCATACTTGTAGGCCATGATTTCCATGGTTTTGACCTTGTTGCAGCTTCCTCATCTCTTTGATATGCTACTTCCATCCTAGATAAGGAAGAGTGCGTATCTATGAGATGCTTCTTTCGGCGATGAGGGTAAAACACTTCATCCAATTCTTGATTTTTCTGAACCTGCAAAGCATTCAATTTTGAACTTAGAGAGCTAATAAAATCAACTTTAAAATGTTCAAGTAAATCATTTATTTCAGCTCTTATGTCTCCTGTTTTTGTAGCAGATTTGGAAAACAAAGAACAAACATCTCTAGGATTCTTACCAACCTTGGAGATTCCTCTTGAATACCTTATGCACAATTCACAAACATCATCATATGATAACTGAAAAACATCACCTTTTCCTATCAAATTTAAGAGTTCTAAAAATTCATCTTTGATTCCTTTAAGTATGAGTGTTTTTAAGATCTCTTTCTCCAAATGCTTATGCTTTGATTTTTGAAGGTTGTAATGAAATCGATCTACATAGTCCTCCAAGCTTTCATCTTCCCCTCGTATCATATCGAAAATATCTTCATTGGATTTGCAATAGTCTTGGTACTTCTTCAAGAATATGTTCTTCATGTCCTCCCATGTTTGGATGCAGTTCCCACCTAGGCTCATGAACCATTGGAGAGCTACTCCTTTTAGAGTAAGAGGAAACACTTTCTATCCTCTACAAAGTATTTCGAACTCAAATAAGAATGTATCTGGATTTTCATCTTTCAAACCATGAAAATTTGGTAAAGATGAGGGAATTATGTGCATTTGTGTCACTCCTCCTAGACCTTTGATAGGAAATTCAAAAGTAGAAATGTGAGCCATTTCCTACCATAATAGAAGATGTTCTTCATGTGTTTCTTCGAGGCTCCTTCTTCGAATGTTCTTGTCAATTGGTTAGTGAAATGGGTGGTGCTTACATCACTGCTTAAGTGAAATCATGAGATTTGTTTTCAAAATTTCTATTTTTTTCATTCACACAGAAATTCAAACATTTATTTCTACCCTAAGTTCTTTAACAGTTCTGTTGAAAAGCGGGCGGGGGAGCACGGCTTTTACATGCTCCGTACATGGGTTCTTACCTTCCATTTTTAATACCCAATTCTTTCCTAACAGACACTCATCGGATGCACACTACTCTTTTAAAAATGGTTACACTCTCCTCGGCAACGACGCCAAAATGTTGAGCGATAAAAAGGGTCTGTTTAACTCCTGATTACCTTCACATTAATTGTCAACCCAGGGACGACTTTTTGTTTCAAGAGTGTACTTAGTCTGAGGTGGCTATTTACTCAAGAGTAATGCTTTGCAGTATAGTGCTTAAAACCCAAAAGTAAATGAATGCTTGAAAAAAAATATACTTACAGCAAAATACCTTGAAGCCTAAATCATTCATTCAGAAAAATAAGTAATGTATCAGTCAAGGGTCCAGTAACAATAACTCATCCCTTTGGAAACTGATGTAACCAAAAGTAATCAAGGAACAGATCGTCGATCTAGAGACCGGGCAACAAATGTCAATGCCCACTACAGTCTCAGACCGTTCTTCACTCCAAAACAATCAATAACGCAAATAACAGAAAATGGAACAGCAAATATGAAATGGAACACAACTAAGAAATGGAACAACAAATCGGGAACTGTAATGGCAATTAAGTTTAAGAAACATCAATGCCTTAGTCTACAAAATCAAATGCAGTCAATCATATCCTACGGAAATCAAATGGCAATCCTCTATCTTTAAGAATGAATCAAACAACACATGGTAAATACAACAGCACTGATTAATGATAGAATATGGAACAACGCTTCAAAGCCAAATACAAATGCATAATAACTTAACATAGGCACACATTAATAGTAATCTGAGTCTGATACCGCAAGTATTAATCCTAGTTAGAAAGGGTAACGATTACAATTCATCATGGAACCAATTGAACAACAATTGTATGAAGTATAAACCATAGACAAATACAGTAATACCAGCTTAAGAAGGTTACAGCTTAATTACTCTGCAATTAAACAACAATAGCATTTTGTAGAGAACAACAATGTTACATTAACGACTTTAAAGGAATAGCAATACGTTAGAATGCACATTACGACTTTCTCGTTGCAGAGAACGACATATGAAATATAACAGAGCTGCAATATAAGATAACAAAACACACCAGATTACCGATTCAAGCTGATAAGCAAAACCATGCATGACCAACAAATATAATATACAACAGCAACAACAACGTACTCCACCAGAGGCTGGGCCCTTAGCCACCAGCGGATGCTACTGGGTTACTTCAGGACAAGTGAATGAACAACAACTCCCAAATCATATATTAATCATTAAATGGTGAAATCATTACAACAGCTGAAACTTTGAGACTTACAACATGAAACAATCCTTTCTTCCTCCTATCCTATCATGAATTCTTAATTCTAAATCTCTAATTCTAAATCCTCAATTCTCCATTCTCTTAGCCATCTCCATCCCCCTCTCTGATCTTTGTTTTCATTTAAATAGAGAAAGATCAGAGAGTAGTTACAATAGAGATAATTACAACATGATTCTATTACAAAATTGGATTGTTTCCAACTAATTGATCAACAAGAAGATATATTTCCATCCATCTCTCAACAAGAGCAAGACGAATTTGGCTTTGCAGCTGAGATTTGGAGGACGGCTGCAACAACAAATCTGAGAAAATCGTGCTCAAAGAACCCTGTGTTTCTCTCAGTACAAGTCGAATTTGGGCAAACCGTTCTTTAAAATAGTTAATTGGGTCCGTTCTGGACAAAACCCATGTTCCGGATTTTCCATATTCTTCTTCATTTGCTCAACATTGCAACCGAAAAACTGTCACTTCTTATTCCAGCGAATTTCTGAGTTGGCACATTTAATGGTCAATTCTTCAATCTAGAAATTATCTTGGAGGTTAAAAATGGTAAATAATGTTACAACTAATTTATTGAAACTACATTGATAAAATCATTCATAATCATCAATTTATTATAAATAAAGGAGAATAAATAATATTCATTCATAAGAGCATAAATCATTATAAAATAGAATTATATGACAAACCATGATTAATAACATGATAAAGAAAAATAAAAATGGATGAAATAAGTATTAAAAAGGTGGTCGTATTCACGACCCAACACAGATGTTGGCTCATAGTAAGTCAACAGATTAATGGTAACAATCTTCCCTTCATGGGGGAAGCAGAACTTGTGGAACACCGCAGATGCGATAGCCAACATGGCATATGTGTAACTACGACCTAAGAGGATGTTGTAATCCAAAGGGGCATCAAGGACTTTGATATCGACATGGATAGTCTTTCCCACAAGGGTCACTAGACAGTTGTGGTACATGCCAAGGGGCTAGGAGGAGTGTCCATCCCAAGCATGCAAGGTGATGGTGGAGGGGGACAACTCGGGTGACTTGAGTTGTTTCCAAACAACAACACACATCACATAGGTGGATGCTCCTTCGTCAATAATGCATCTGGAGGTGATGGCATTACGAACTCTAATTGGTATCTGGAAAGCAACAAATGAAGGTAATGGGGGGTGCTCTGATGTATCAACCAGGAAGACAATTAGACGATCTTCGAAAGGATCCAATTTGTTGTAGTTATTTCTTCTCAATGATGTACGAAAAGAACCTACTTGTAATATAAATTACTGCTAAACATTGTAGATCTGCAGCTATTGGTAGAAACAAAACCTGCCAAAATTCTGATCTATGCTATGGTCATAGTTAAATAGTGAAAGAAAGAGTAATAACCCCAATTATCCAATGGAAACCATATATGTAAGTAATATTTTTATAATAACACCTGTGAAGAGAACAAATAGATGTTACTAGTACCCCTCTATGGGATGGGTTGGCTATCCTCAAACATCTTCAGCTTCTGTAGAGTCTCTCTCCTCTATAATGCATAAACCCAACAAAAATATGGTGTGCGACAATGAAAATAATGAGAGTTACAACAATGAGTGCAACAATGAAAATAATCAAAAGTGAATAATGAATGGAAACCCTCCTATTTATAACAAAATATTGAGTCATCCTCGAATAATGAGCAATAATAAAATATTATTGATCCCATTCTTGGAATTACCACTTGGAATATTTTATTATATTTGTTTAGGAGGGAAAAAGTATTTAAACTTTTATTTAGAAATAATAGATAAATAAATGATTTATTTATTATCTCAATGAATTAGTTAAGGAATAATAAACAAATAATGATTTATCTAATTATTCCTATGGGATTTAGTCAAATTTAACAAAGAATAATAATTAATTAGTGATTAATTAGTTATTCTTAGAGACAAATAAGAAAAATAATGATTTATCTATTTATTTTTCATGATTGGGTAAAATTTAACAAGGAATAATAATAAAACATTGGTTTAATTAATTATTCCTAGAAGAAAATTAAATAAATAGTTATTTCTTTAATTATTCTTCATGCGTTTAACTATAAATTACTTAATAAAGGTGGTTTATTAGGTAATTTCTCACTGTGAAAGAAATTTTACTAGAGTAAAAGTGGCTTTATGTGGTATACTTTGATCCATCTAGTAAATTAGGCTAGATGATCAATTTTTGGGTGATAACAGATTGCCCCCCAATGTATGAGTGTTAGGAGAAAAACATATGACCGAAGTACGTTGTAAAGACACAATCACTTAGACAACATAGGGGAGTCAAGGAGAGAGAGAGACAAACCAATGAAGCTAAAGCTGAAACTGAGAGAGGATACTGACAGAGGGGGCGAGACTAATTCCAAAGGAAACCCCACCCCTTGGTGGGCCAAAGGACAAAGTTGAGGAAACCAAGCAGGACTATCATCTCATAACTACACCAGATGAACCAATTATCTCGCTACATGCTTTGGGAGGCATTTCTGCGCCCCAAACTCTCAAAATCAGAGGCTTTCTTAAACATTGCCCTATAGTAGTATTGATTGATAGTGGTAGCACTCATAACTTTATCCATAAGAGAGTCGCCGAAGCCATTCATTGTTTTGGAAGGGTAGTCTATAATTTCCAGGTCCTTATTTTTGATGGGGGGACAATCAAATGTGAAGGCTGTTGTGAAAATATTAAACTTAAGATGGGAGACTACCACCTAAAGACCCACATGTTTGCAATTAACATGGGTGGTTGGGACATTGTCTTGGGTGCTGAATGGCTTCGCACGCTTGACCCAATCACAATGGATTTCCAGGAGCTATATATGAGATTTAAGTAGAATTACCACATTCATACACTCAGTGGACTCCAGGCATGTGCTCCTTCTATCATCAGCTCCCATTGAATGGAAAAGTTGTTGAAAATGAGCCATCATGGAATCATCGCCCAATTTAATGCCATCCAGGCCATCAAATCTACTACTCTTCATATTCATCCTGAGATGCAACAAGTCTTAAACTGCCACCAGCAAGTCTTTGAGAAACCTAAAGAGCTTCCACCCTCTAGAGGGGAACATGATCATAGCATCACTTTGGTCCTAGGGGCCCAACCACTGAATGTGCACCCATATCGATATCCTTTCGCCCAAAATAATGAAATTGAAACAATCATCAAAGAATTCCTTGAATCATGTGTTATTTTTCCTAGCATCAATCCTTATTCATCACTAGTGGTCATGGTGCTAAAGAAAGATGGGGAATGGCACATGTATTCGGATTTTCAGGCCCTCAACAAGCTCATTGTCAAAGAAAAATTACCTATTCTGGTTGTTGATGATCTTCTTGATGAGCTACATGCTGCTCAATTCTTTACCAAGCTAGATCTTCACTCTAGTTATCACCAAATACGCATGAAAGAAGTAGACATTCCCAAGACTGCTTTCTGAACTCATGAAGGCCATTATGAATTCTTGGTCATGCCATTTGGTCTCTGTAATGCTCCATCTACTTTTCAAAGCCTCATGAATCACCTACTGAAACCATATCTCTGAAAATTTGTCCTCGTTTTCTTTGATGGCATTCTCATCTACAACCTCACCTGGGAAAAACATCTTCATCATGTAGACCTTGTTAGAGTCGGTATGTTCAACCCTCTGTTAGAGATCAAAACCTCCTTTGTTGCATTTCATTTTAGCTGTCTCATTCAGCTTGATCATCTGCATTCCATTAGGAGCATTGATCTTCTGACGAAAGGGTCTTATCTCCATACTTCCCTCATGTCATGTACCTGCTAGTTCGTGTCTGATCATCAAAGTTCATCAAAATCAATTTTACAGTCATTATGGATGGTCTTTTGGTCAGCCAAGAGTCATGTCAGTCATTAGGTCTAGGGTTTCACAAATTTTGTCGTCAAAGTGTCTAATAATGCCAGCAGGCCATGAGGATATTCCTAATAAGTTTTTATTCCAGATTTTTCATTTCCAATAATGCTCGAGAATGATTCTTTTTGAAGAAGAAATCATCAAATTTATTTTTTGTAATAAATATGTAATTTTTAAGGTTTTTCAAGTTCTACAGTTCTTCAGGCGCAGCCCTGGTAGCCTTTTCCAAATTCCATGTCAACTATCCCTACAAAAAATAGACAATAATTTTTACATTCAGCTAAAAAAATCAAGTGGAAACAAAATCAGAGTTTGTATGAAAAATGAAAGTGCCAAAAGTTATGCAAACAATACAAAGTGGGCTATTTGAAATTAAAAATCAAAGTCATTGGGCATATAAGATATTTTTGGTGTTTAAAAATTCATTGGTATGCCAAAGAAGCTGAGTCAAATTGTGGAGGAGTGAAACAGGGTTTTGAAGAACTGACCGTGGGTGAAATATTGGTTGCGGCGCATAGAGTGGAGGTTGCGGCGCACCGAGAGGTCGTGCCGCATAGTGTCGCACATCACTATGCAAATTATAACGTGCGCGGTGCATTGGCAAGTCGTGACGCACTAGGTTGTGTGCACGGCGCACAAAGCCAACAAGCAGTTTCGTCATTGCCTTCACTCCCATTTGCCTCGAGTAAGTCCTATTGACCTTGAAATTGTTATAGAATGGTGTTTGTTGTGGTTTCAAGGTTTGGTTTGGAGAATTTGAATTTTGAAAATTAAACCCTATCCTCTTATGAAAAATGCTCTTAGGGTTTGAATTTGAGTTTTAAAATTTGACTTTGGTGACAAAATAATCTAACCCCTATTTCCCTTTCCCATCACTGTAATCATATCATCATTTTTAATCCCCTATTCCCTTATAATCCCAAGTAACTCATTCCCATTTATTCCTATCCCAAAACCCTACAAGCTCCCATCATTATCACTTTTCCATATCGTTTGCAAAAATTCCCAAACCCCAGATTCCTAAATACAGTCAAGTGACTGTTATTACATTTGACTGTAATTACATACACCCACTATCCATATTTCCCTGTTCATATTTCCCACAGTCCTTTCCTATTTGGCGCACATTTGGCAATTGGAAACAAAGCACCAAATTCTCATTTTCAACAAATCAAACATTCACTTGGCATAGACTTGTGACACCATGACAGACACTGAGTCATCATATGAACAAGACAATGATTCTACCACAGAGCTTCATGCACCGAGAAGGCCTCATAAGGGTGGCAGACATGTCAGAGAAGAGCCCACCTCATTGACTCACTTGCAGGCCTACCCACTTGCCATGGCATGTTTTCAACAACAGTCATGCTTTCAGTATTGTGAGATGATTGCTCAAATTCGGTATCATCAGGAGTTGGCTCGGTTATTTGTTTTACATTTTCATGATGGTCAGGTAACTTATGCTGGTGTAAATTTCACCTTGACACCAGAAACCATTTCTCAACCAACAGGAATACCAAATGTAGGAGAGGAATGGAACAAAGACAGTAGGTAGAAAGAGTACATTATGAACCATATATCAGGCCTAGCTATGTGAGACAGCTCAACAAGGTGTTCCTATTCCTGTTTTTGAAAGAATCCTATGAGCTGTTGATGAGACTTATTATCAGATATTTCAGTTGTGAAGGTCGCTTCTCACACCTCTATGCATACCATATCAGGTTATTGATGCATTTCACGAGAGTGAAGATGATGAACATTCCATATTTCATGTGCCGAAACATCAAGAGGATGACTACTCTTGTGCAGAAGAAGACTCTTGAACAAGAATACAATAGCATTTATCACTATGCGCTCATCAAGATCATTATTGTACATCAACTTGGTTTGCAGGGTATCACATGGGAAGACTTCATTTCCCATGAGATTTTCACAGCTTCAGCAACTCATCAGGAGGTTGTCCATGATGTGGGTGAACCTTCACATCAGTATGGAGGTCAAGAGGTGGAAACTACTAGCATGCCGACATATGTCACCTATCAGAGAGGCATGAGAGGATTGTTTGTAGCAGCCCAACGAGTACTATCTCCACTTGGGGTGGAAGGGGTCTCGTTGCCATCATCAGTAGCACATGTACAAGTATAGGACAGAGGAAAGAAGCCTATGCAGGATGAGGGCTCTTCAGGAGGCCAAGATACTGATTTCCTACTCATTGATGATGATGTGAGCTCTCCTAGCTCAAAGTTGAGGGAGATTATTCAGGAGCAGAAGGCCAAGATAGGTGCATTCACCGACAAGTTACAGAGAGCTCAATGGGTCATAAACTATTTGGAGCAGTGAAACAAACAATTGGAGGATCAGCATACAGTCATGGAATTGCAAAACATCCGTGAAAATCGCCAAGCTTCCCAAAGGAGGAGGGTGGAGTTCACTTCGCTTGAGTAAGAGATCAACGCCGATAGAGAGTCTTGGCTTGAGAGGGTCAACATTCATCTTGAGAAGCTGTTGGAAAAGGAAAACAAGGACAAGGACATGCTCAGGCACATGAAAAATCATTATTGGGCATGAACTCATGTTTGCAAAGCGAGGATCAAGATCCTGAAGGCAAGACTAAGGAGGGCACTAAAGCGACGTAAAAGGGATGATAGGCTTCAAATATTGTCCGAGGCCTCTTTGGCTGAGCATGATACTTAATAATATACCTTTAGTCCAAATGTCAGCAAATATGGAGAAAATTTTGTCAATTTTGAATTTTTGGCTTCAAAACAGATTTTCCTACCCAACGCGTAGCGCCACTTGGCGTGCGCTTATAGTTGGGAGATCCTCCAAGGGAAAACTTTGCATTTCTGGATTTTTTATGAAAGGTTATGCATGCTCATGAATTACCTAAGGATTTCATCAAGTTCTGGGTTGCCAAAAGGGTCAAAAACACCCTAAAAATGGCCTTTTTGCCACTTTTTGCACCCACAGGAAGCAGTCTTGAGAGATTGAAGTTTGGGAGGGGCAAATGACATCCAAATCCAGAAATTCGACTTGGGTTGGAAAGTAGACAGATAGGTCTTTCCAACAAACTATCATGAGCTCAATTTCAACTTCGGGAAGGGCCTCAAAATCAGCTCCAAAGTTGTGCTACGCATAGAGATTTTGGGCGCGACGCATAGATAATTTTCGCCTATTTTTCACTCTTCAGCTCACAATTTCGGCCAGTTTTGACTAGTTTTACTTTTTGATGTTAGTCTTGATCTAACTTGATTTAATTTAATGACCATGATGTAATTTTGGCACATTTTTACTTGTCTTAGTAGATTCATTCACCAAAAGGTGAAATGTGAGTGAATGAATAAGTTTCCTAGCATATAGAGGCAAGTTGTTTCATTGCCTATTTTTCAGTTCCTTGTTTAGATATGGTTGAAACAGCTCCTAGAATGATAAGCTCAACCCCTAAAGGCATGGGAAGGTGTTAGGCTTGTCTATATCATGTAATTTCTCAGTCATTTTCAGGGTTGGACACTTGGGATTGCTTAGCACTTCATTGTACATTTGATCTCTGCATTTTTGGCAAAGGAAAGACCAGGGTTTTGCAGCACTTGTTGGGATCCTTGTGGCTCTGTGTTTTGATGGTGTTTTTATTCATGTAATTGTAAGTTCATTGATGTTTTATGTATGCCATTTCCCTTCTCTTTGCTTCAGAAATTAAACAAATTGAGTGACAAAGGTAGAATTCATTGGCTTGCTGTGCTCTGCCTTAAACTTTTGTTTAGTTTTACATGTTTTCATCTATTTGGAGAGGATTCTTGTAGCCTCTTGCCCTCTTCAGCTCCTCAATAGCCTTTTCTATCTATTCATTTAATCTAAAGCATCAAAAATACTGGCTACCATGCCCCAATCAGAACTTTGCAAAAATTTGGCCTCATCCCCGGACCCAAATTTTCCTTTCCCTTTTTCTAACAAAAAACCCCCAAAAACTCAAATCAAATCCTTGCACTTCATACCTAGCCTAAGATTAGCTTTTATTTCAGTCATCTCAAGCCCCATCGATTATCTTTTGCTGAGATTGATCTGGAGAGAGCCCTCTCTTGTCCTCATAGGACTAGCTACGAGGTTGAGCGTGGTTTGATGTGGACCTAAAAGCTTACCTTTTCAGCCTGAGGTAACTCTAGGCTCTAACATAGTGGAGACTTCGTTGGGGAACATTTAATTGGTTTTTTTGTTAGTATTCTTCGTTTTGAAACTACAGACGGAGTCTGAAGATTAGCCAGGTAGCCTTCGAAACGCTTTTTCTTTGCATTAGCGCAAGTAGATAAATGCTACTTCATTCAATCTCCGATCTAGTCTCATTAACGGAAAATCTAACTTGCAAACACCCCAGTACATTTGATGATTCTAAGCTGTGGATGATAAGCTTAGGATTTGATAGGCTGAACAAGTTGTAAATGTCCATTTGATCTCTTGGAAATAACAACACACTGGCTTCAAGGAGATATACCAGAGCTAATCCAGATCCAGATCCTCCTCCTGTATACGAGAATCCCAATCTTATTCCAAGAATCATTCGTCAAGAGAGTTTTGAGACTCCCGTGTTTAAATCTCATTCATGCCCTGCAATTTTCAAGTATCTTGAAGAGCTTGATTTTGATGAACAGTTTGAGTTATCATTGTTTGAAACCAAATCCGAAAGTGTTGTTGGTTCTACAGTCCCGAATCCGGACTTTGTTGCAACTCTTGAAATTGAAAAGACCAATAAGTCTATTGAGAATTATATTTTGAGACAACTCCAGACTACAATTTAGGCTTCAAATATCATTGATTTCCTAGAAACTGCATCTGCCACCCTTGGATCTTCCGTAACTGCATTCAGCTCAAGGATTCCCACCGAACCACCCTTCATTCCCACCACCCCCGTATAGCCTATTGTCTCAGATCAAAAGTCTGCAGTAAATTCACCTTTGTCTACTCCTTCTACATCCAAAGTTACTTCTCCTCCGCACACCCCTCCTCATACACCTCACACATCAGCTGCTCCCACTCCTCCAACATCCCCAAGATCAAATCCGCCAAGAGCCATGGCTTCTCGATTTGCTCCTCTTGCATTACCTCAGAACTTGGATGACATGCCTGCTGACTATCAGAGTAAGATTCCATTGTTTGATGGCACTCCTCAGAGTGTTTTGGCTCAACAGCATGTAGACAGAATGGCAGATTTCTTCGATCTCCATGAAATTGATGTAGAGAATGTGACCATGAGATTATTTGTCCAAACTTTCGGCGGTGAGGTAAGAAAATGTCAGAGCTTTGGCAGCTAGAAGTATTCCCACATTAGTTGAGCTTCAAAGACAGTTCTTGGATCGCTGGGAAGTAAAGAAAGATCCTCTTCAAATCACTTCTGAATATACCAAGATCAAGCGGAATGTCGGTGAGTCCGTGCAAGACTACTGTATTAGATTCAATGCGATTTATAATGAAATTCCTGATGATTTAAGGCCATCTAGAAAGTCAGGTTTGCTTAAGTTCCCGAATGGTTTTGATCCGAACATGGCATATCAATTGAGAGAGAGAGATCCGGCTACCTTAGAAGAAATGCAGAAAATTGTCGTTAGTGTTGAGGCAAATTTGAATGATAAGAGAGCTAGATTGAAAGCCGAGAAGAAAGTCTCAATAAAGGAAGAAGCTTCTACATCAGACCAAGTACTCTGCAAGGTAGAAACGATGATCGAAAGGTTAACACTTGATAATCCTGAACCGCAAATTCAGAATCCCAATTTTCGTGGCCAACAGCAGCCACAATTCAGGATCAAACAACATGAGCAGCGAGCACAAGAACCGGCACCACAACAACAACAAGTAAAGACACCTGTTCAGCAGAATTTTGTTGGTCCCAAATCTGATGATGAAGATAATGTAATAGGAGAAGAAAATCAATTCTTTACTCCTGATGATATGCCCACCTTTATCACTAAAGATGATGAATATGCAGAAAATTCAGTTGTACAGAAGGATGAGGATTTTATCTTGGCAAATGACACAACTCTTGAAGAAGAGTCGGATGAGTATCAAAGAGGTTATATCAATGCTTTTTCCACCCAGCAGCTTCAGTATTCACTTAGAAACAGAAATGTCCCCATCAATCCAATCCAGAAGAGAAAGGAGGTTCTAGCATCTAAGAATGAGTCACCTGTTGTACCAAAAAAAGGAAAAGAAATTATTGATCCTACTACTAGCAAGTCTCCACTAGCAACTGAAAGAGTAAATCAGCCAATTGTATCAAAGGATAAAGCTGAAAGAAAAGATGTTCCAGCCAAAGAGGTAGAAAAGATTTCAGCTTTTAGTCTAGAAAATGAAATTTCTAAATTGAAGGTATGCATTCCTATGACTAAACTAATGAGGAACAACAATTATAGAGGTCAAGTCTCTAAAATTTTGAATTTTGACCCAATGTCTGATATGGTGAGTGTGGAAGATGATCAACCTGAACTGATTTTTGGACCAGCATTGAATGGTGAGTCTCCAGATAGTGATGTGCCACCTTTTTATATCAGTCTAAGATTGCATGAGTTTGTGTTGCATAATGCCATGTTTGATTCCGGCACTTCCCACAATCTTATGCCGAAGGCTATCATGGAGAAGTTGGGTTTGGACATCACTAGGAAATACCATGATCTTTATTCATTTGATTCTAGCAGAGTGAGATGTATTGGGCTCATTAAATATTTGGTTGTAAGTTTGGATCAGATTCCAATGAAGAATGTTTTGATGGATGTTATTGTGGCAGTCATTCCTCCCAGATTTGGTATGCTTCTTTCCAGGTCCTGGGGAGCAAAATTGAAAGGGACATTACAACTAGATTTCTCCTATGCAACGATTCCTGTCTTTGGCCAAATGAGAAAACTGTATCGGGAACAAAAAATGAAATACATGATTACAAGCAAGGAGAAACCAATTAATCATCTGATTAATTATGTACATACAGATTTAGAGTCTTTTGTTTTGTATTCAGATAGTCTCAATGATATAGATAGTCAGTTAGTTGAAGCAGATGATATTTCTTAAATAGCAGAGAATTTCAGAGATGTTTTGAAGAAAGAAAGATAAGAACAACAAAATATCGTTGAGCAATCAGCTAAAGATAATGGACAACAAGCAGAAAAAACAAAGCTAACAGAATTTCAGCACTTAGAAGAAGAGGAAGAGGGTCTGTGGACTGTGGATTTCGATGGAGTAGTGGGAAACGATGGTGCTGGAATTGGTATTTGGGTACGCAGTCCTTTGTCTGCTCTGAACAAAGTGCCTAGTAATGTGCGGGTATGTTCTTACAAGCTAGCTTTTGATTGTTCAAACAATGAGGCTGAGTACGAATCTTTGATTGCTGGCCTAAAAATTCTAAGAAAGTTGAACGCTAAGAGGATTGCTGTATATGGCGACTCTGAATTGGTGATTAAGCAAGTCAAAGGTGAATATCAAGCAAAACATCCTCAGATGTGGGCTTACCGGAATGCAGTCCTAGATATCTTGAAGTTGTTTTCAGATTATACCTTGACGTGTGTGCGTCGTATTCAAAATAACATTGCAGATGCACTTGCTAAGGCAGTGAGTAATTTGAATATTTCGATGAAATCAAGTAATAAATTCGAAATCCATGTGAAACATCATCCGACTGTCCCAGACAATCAGAAATATTGGCAAGTTTTGGAAGATGATGAGGAGATTGATGATTTTCTGCAAAACAAAGGTAAGTTCAAAGATACCTCAATTGATTTAGAACATGATGATGGTAAAGATGATGTGTAGATCAATCAAATGGAAGTGTTGCAGCTAAAGGATAATATTATTCCTAAAGGCTTGATACCTTTAGAAGAACTCTTTGATCAAGATGATGCAGCCCGCAAACCAACATTGCAGCCAACAGAGAAAGGAGTTGAAGAGCTGAATATTGGGACAACTGAAAATCCAAAAATGGTAAAACTGTCCAAAACATTGCCATGGAAGATAAAAGCCAAATATATTAGTTTATTGTCATCATTTGCAGATGTGTTTTCTTGGGACTATTCCGACTTGAAGACATATGATACCAATATAATTCAGCACATTATTCCTATTAAGCCTAATCAGAAACCTTTTAGATAGAAGTTGAGAAGGCTAAATCCAAAACTGCTGCCATCAATTGAGAAGGAGGTAAACAGGTTGTACAAATCAGGAATCATCGTTCCCATCAGATTTTCTGATGGGATCTCTAATTTGGTGCCCGTACGAAAGAAGACAGGTGAGATTCGTTTATGCATCGATTTTAGGAATCTCAACAAAGTTTCATTGAAGGATAATTATCCGTTGTGAAAAATGGATCATATACTTTAGCGAGTAGTTGGAGCATCTCGTATGTCACTACTCGATGGTTATTCTGGATATAACCAAATTTTGGTCCATGAAGATGACCGAGACAAAACAACGTTCACCACTTCGTGGGGGACTTTTCATTACTCTAAAATGCCTTTCGGTTTGAAGAACGCAGGTGCCACGTTCTAGCGGGCAATGGATATGGCTTTCGCAAATGAGAAGGATGTATTTTTGGTTGTGTACCTTGATGATCTGATGGTGTTTTCCAATTTAGATGAAGAACACATGTATCATTTGAAAATTGTCTTTCAAAAGTGCAGAAAATATGGTGTGTCACTAAATCCGAAGAAGAGCTTGTTTGCCGTGGATGAGGGCAAACTACTTGGACACATTATCTCAAAAGATGGCATTCGTATTGATCCAGCACATGTAGAGGTGATTCAGCAAATTGACCTTCCCCAGAACAAGAAGGAGATACAATATTTTAATGGTAAGATGAATTTTTTACGCCGCTTTGTGCCTAATCTTGCTGAACACCTAAGAGAGATTACAAAAATGCTTAAAAAGGAAAGCCAAGTGAAGTGGACGGAAGAGGCTGTAAAATCTTTCAATTTAGTAAAATTGGCTCTTTCTTCAACTCCGGTTCTAAACATCCCGGATTACAATCAGGATTTTATATTGTTTTCATTTGCTTCAGAGCATACTATGGTAGCTGTGTTGATGCAGAAAAGAGATGAGTACGAAAAAACAATTGCTTTCTTCAGCCGAACAATAAGAGATGCAGCCTTGAAGTACAAAATCATTGAAAAGCAAGCCCTTGCACTTGTAAAGGCATTGAAGGATTTTCGGGTATATATTCTACATTCTCATATTTTGGCTTTTGTTCCTAACATTGCTATCAAAGATGTTTTAATACAAACAGATCCAGAAGGAAGACGAGGCAAGTGGATTGCAGCTTTGTTGGAGTATGATGTGGAGATAAAGCCCACAAAGCTTGTCAAAGGACAGGGATTGGGGAAGTTAATGGCTGAATCGAATTTGCACGCCTTAGACATCAATCTGATCACTGCTATGTCCGATGAGAATGAGGAAGGTTCTTCAATTCAGGTATCTGAAATATTTGTTCTTTCTCCGTGGTATTCAGATATCGTATATGTGCTTCAGAATTTGTCACCACCACCCGGCATGGCTAGAAACAAAAGTAGAACTCTCAAATTAAAGGCTGCTAAGTTTTGTATTTTGAATTCTGCACTTTATTGGAAAGATCCCGGTGGTGTTTTGTTGAATTGTTTGGTGGAAGAAGAAGCGAAGCAGGTCATGGAGGATTTCCATAAAGGAGATTGTGGTGGTCACCTTTTTTGGAAAACAATGACAAATAAAATTCTGAGAGTGGGTTACTATTGGCTGACATTTTTTGCTGATGTATATAAGGTTGTTAAGAGCTTTCATAAATGTCAAATTTTTGAAGGAAGGCAGAAATTACAACCTTTGCCGCTTAAATCGATTGAGGTGAGTGCCCCTTTTCAGCAATGGGGGTTGGATTTCATTGGTGAAATTCATCCCGCTTATTCAGGTCAGCATACATGGATCCTCATGGCAACATATTATTTCATGAAATGGATCGAAGCAATTCCCACCAGACAAGCTACAGATGCGGTAATAATTACATTCCTTGAGCATAACATTTTGTCTCGTTTTGGTTGCTAGAATAAGTTAATCACTGATAACGCAGCAGCTTTCAAATCAAAAAAGATGATTGAGTTTTGTAACAAGTATAAAATCATTTTGGGACACTCCATTGCCTATCATCTGCAAGGCAATTGATTGGCAGAGTCTTCTAATAAATCTTTGGTCAACATCATTAAAACGTGGTTGGAAATAAACAAGAAAAGTTGGCATAAGAGGTTGGTCAATGCACTTTGGGCAGATCGAGTGAGTCAGAAGAAATCCATTGGTATGTCCCCCTTTGAGCTAGTTTATGGAGTTGATACAGTGTTTCCTACCTCTCTCGCAGCTTCGGTAGTCAAACTTCTTCAGGAGGCTGGTAGTGAAGATGATCATATGCAGAGAAGACTAAATCAAATGATCCATTTGCAGTAGACGAGAGAAGAAGTTTTTCAAAACATGTTCAAGCTACAGGAGCGAATTAAGAAAATTTATGACAGAAAAACAAAGGCAGATAAATTTCAGTTAGATGATGTGGTGCTGAAGTGGGATGTAAGGAATGAGGAAAAGAGTAAACATGGTAAGTTCGAAAATCTCTGGAAAGGACCCTTTAAAATTGTTGCATATCGTGGTCAGAATGCCTTTCTTCTGAAGGAAATGAACGGGGACGATTGTCTAGGAGGGCCGGTCAATGGACGACTGCTCAAGCGGTACCATTTCTGAGAAGTTTTTTGTTGTTTACATTAACACTGTATATACCATTTTATTTCAGATTCATTGCAAGGGTGTGCTGTGATATTTTCTTCAGTTTGGGGCCCGAAGTGAAGGCTATAATTCTAAAGAATGATTTCAGTTTTGGTTTGAGTGTGTCGAGTCAGTCTTTCAATCATTTTAATTTTAAAATTGAGTCAGTTTGAGTCAAGTTTCAGTTAATATATTGAATCAAGAGTCTTGTGTGGATTTCTCAAAATAATGGACTCCATAGCCCAATGGATGAAGGCACTACCTACTCTCCCAGAAATTTGTAGTTCTTGGCACCTCCAAGGAGCTACCATCCCCATTGGAGACAATGTTAGAGTCGGTTTGTTTAGCCCTCTGTTAGAGATCAAAACCTCTTTTGCTGTATTTCATTTTAGGTGTCTCATTCAGCTCGATCATCTACATTCCATTAGTAGCATAGATCTTATGAAGGAAATGTCTTATCTCCATACTTCCCTCATGTCATGCACCTGCTAGTTTGTGTCTAATCATCAAAGTTCATCAAAATAAATTTTACAGTCATTATGGATGGTCTTATGGTCAGCCAAAAGTCATGTCAGTCATTAGGTCTAGGGTTTCACAAATTTTGTCTTCAAAGTGTCTAATAATGCCAGCAGGCCATGAGGATATTCCTAATAAGTTTTTATTCCAGATTTTTCAGTTTTAATAATGCTTGAGAATGATTCTTTTTGAAGAAGAAATCGTCAAATTTATTTTTTGCAACAAATATGTAATTTTTATGGTTTTTCAAGTTCTACAATTCTTCAGGCGTAGCCCTGGTCGCCTTTGCCAAATTCCATGTTAGCTATCCCTGCAAAAAATAGACAAGAATTTCGTCATTCAACTAAAAAAATCAAGTGGAAACAAAATCAGAGTTTGTATTAAAAGTGAAAGTGCCAAAAGTTCTGCAAACATTACAAAATGGGTTATTTGAAATTAAAAATCAAAATCATTGGGCATATAAGATATTTTTGGTGTTTGAAAAATTCATTGGTATGCCAAAGAAGCTGAGTCAAATTGTGGAGGAGTGAAACAGGGTTTTGAAGAACTGACTGTGGGTGAAATACTGGTTGCGGCGCACAGGGTGGAGGTCACAGCACATAGAGTCGCACATCACTGTGCAAATTATAACGTGCGTGGCGCATTGGCAAGTCACGGCACACTGGGTTGTGCGCGCGACGCACAAAACCAACAAGTAGTTTCGTCATTGCCTTCACTCCCATTTGCCCCGAGTAAGTCTGATTGACCTTGAAATTGTTATAGAATGGTGTTTGGTGTGGTTTCAAAGTTTGGTTTGGAGAATTTTAATGTTGAAAATTAAACCCTATCCTCTTATGAAAACTGCTCTTAGGGTTTGAATTTGAGCTTTAAAATTTGACTTTGGTGCCAAAATAATCTAACCCCTATTTCCCTTTCCCATCACTGTAATCATATCATCATTTTTAATCCCCTATTCCCTTATAATCCCAAGTAACTCATTCCCATTTATTCCTATCCCAAAACCCTACAAGCTCCCATCGTTATCACTTTTCCATATCGTTTGCAAAAATTCCCAAACCCCCGATTCCTAAATACAGTCAAGTGACTGTTATTACATTTGACTGTAATTACATACACCCACTATCCATATTTCCCTATTCATATTTCCCACAATCCTTTCCTATTTGGCACACATTTGGCAATTGGAAACAAAGCACCAAATTCTCATTTTCAAAAAATCAAACATTCACTTGGCATAGACTTGTGACACCATGACAGACACTGAGTCATCATATGAACAAGACAATGATTCTACCACAGAGCTTCATGCACCGAGAAGGCCTCGTAAGGGTGGCATACATGTCAGAGAAGAGCCCACCTCATTGACTCAATTGTAGGCTTTCCCACTTGCCATGGCATGTTTTCAACAATAGTCATGCTTTCAGTATTGTGAGATGATTGCTCAAATTCGGTATCATCAGGAGTTGGCTCGGTTATTTGTTTTACATTTTCATGATGGTCAGGTAACTTATGCTGGTGTAAATTTCACCTTGACACCAGAAACCATTTCTCAACCAACAGGAATACCAAATGTAGGAGAGGAATGGAACAAAAGACAGTAGGTAGAAAGAGTACATTATGAACCATATATCAGGCCTAGCTATGTGAGACAGCTCAGCAGGGTGTTCCTATTCCTGTTTTAGAAAGAATCCTATGAGCTGTTGATGAGACTTATTATCAGATATTTCAGTTGTGAAGGTCGCTTCTCACACCTCTATGCATGCCATATCAGGTTATTGATGCATTTCACGAGAGTGAAGATGATGAACATTCCATATTTCATGTGTCAGAACATCGAGAGGATGACTACTCTTGTGCAGAAGAAGACTCCTGAACAACAATACAATAGCATTTATCACTATGCGCTCATCAAGATCATTGTTGTACATCAGCTTGGTTTGCAGGGTATCACACGGGAAGACTTCATTTCCCGTGAGATTTTCACAGCTTTAGCAGCTCATCATGAGGTTGTCCATGATGTGAGTGTACCTTCACATCAGTATGGAGGTCAGGAGGCGGAAACTACTAGCATGCCGACATATGTCACCTATCAGAGAGGCATGAGAGGATTGTTTGTAGCAGCCCGACAAGTACTATCTCCACCTGGGGTGAAGGGGTCTCGTTGCCGTCATCAACAACACAAGTACAGGTACAAGACAAAGGCAAGAAGCCTATGCAGGATGAGGGCCCTTCAGGAGGCCAAGATACTGATTTCCTACTCATTGATGATGATGTGAGCTCTCCTAGCTCAAAGCTGAGGGAGATTATTCAGGAGAAGAAGGCTAAGATAGGTGCATTCACCGACAAGTTACAAAGAGCTCAATGGGTCATAAACTATTTGGAGTAGTGAAACAAACAATTGGAGGATCAACATATAGTCATGGAATTGCAAAACATCCGTGAAAATCGCCAAGCTGCCCAAAGGAGGAGGGTGGAGTTCACTTCACTTGAGCAAGAGATTAACACTGATCGAGAGTATTGGTTTGGGAGGGTCAACATTCATCTTGAGAAGCTTTTGGTGAAGGCAAACAAGGACAAGAACATCCTCAGGCACATGAAAAATCATTATTGGGCATGAACTCATGTTTGCAAAGTGAGGATCAAGATCTTGAAGGAAAACTAAGGAGGGCACTAAAGCGACGCAAAAGGGATGATAGGCTCCAAATATTGGCTTAGGCCTCTTTGGCTGAGCATGATACTCAATGATAGACCTTCAATCCAAATTTTAGCAAATTTGGAGAAAATTTTGTCAATTTTGAATTTTTGGCTTCAAAACAGATTTTCCTACCCAACGCGTGGCGCCACTTGGCGCGCGCTTATAATTGGGAAATCCTCTAGGGGAAAACTTTGCATTTCTAGATTTGCTATGAAAGTTTATGCATGCTCATGAATTACCTAAGGATTTCATCAAGTTCTGGGTTGCCTGAAGGGTCAAAAACCACTCCTCTATCCGAAATTATATTATTTTGTATGCCATGCAACCTCACTATCCTGGAAATGAATACTTGGGATACCTTAGGAGCCTTATATGTAGTATTAACCAGTATGAAGTGAGAACTATTGGTGAAAGTATCCACCACCACAAAAATTTCTCCAAATTGGATCATTACATTCTTTTTCTTCCATTTTGATGCATTCATAGTGGAAAAAGTGGAGGAATCAAATCATAGGACCATTTTTACTAGTGGGACGTAGTTCGGAAAATTAGGGCTTGAATTATTCCAAGAGAATTTTGATGCATCAAATGGCATTTTTTGTTGAAACTATGTCAAGGAATGGCTTATTTGACTTGTGCCTTAGTTAAAGAGGCTAATTCGAATTCAGTCACATAGTTGCTTGAGTTAGCTTTCAGTTAACATGTGTGATGTGGCCTATCACTGAGTTATTGTGAGTTAATTTGAGTTAGATGGCATGCAGTGATTTGTGGACTAGTTGATGGAAAAAATTAGATATCTAGTGGATTTAAGTCTAGTGTCAGTCAGTTAACTAATGTCTAGTTCTAAAATAGAGATATACTTTATTTTAGTTGAGTAGTTTGACTTTGTGTTAACTAAACTTTTAGTTAAAGGTTGCAACTGCTAAAATATCCCTAGTGGGTCATGCAATTTGAAGTTCCTTTTGAGATTGAATGAAGGTACAAAATTGTATTTATTATGATATATAGGATTTTTTGTGTAGAGCTTGAGAAACAAGCAGAGAAATTCTCATGGGATTTGCACAAGGAAATAAGAGAAATTCATATTTTTTAGGGGAAAATTTGTGCTAGAAAATATGAACTTCTTAGCAGGCCTTATTTTCCTAATTGTTGGGTAAGTCTTGTGGATATTTGATCAATATTGTAGGGAGCTTCATGCTTGAAGGACCTTCTATGTAATAGATTAGATTGCTTAGTTGATTTAATACAAGCAAGCATGGGTTTCCCCAATTGGGTTCCCCAGGAAAATATTATGTTCTATGTGTGATTATCTTTCTATTCATTGCTTTCTTTACACTAAATTTTGGTAGAGAAATCTTATGTCTTTTGTGGATCAGTTTTCTCCCATTATCAGTTGCAAGGTTTCAAGGATTCTATACATGGTATCCAACCATAAAACAAGATAGAGGCCAAGTTCCTTGATCAGATTCAAAGTGCATTAAAAAGAAGATCAATTAGTGCACTAATTCATGGCAAGTGTAGGAATCATGTCTTTCTATGGTTTGAGGACAGAGCATGCATTAGAAGGGAATTTGAATTTATGTACATGGAAGGAAAAAATGGAGGTTGTGTTATATGATAATGGGGTTTTGGAATACATCAAGATTGATATTCCTAAACCTCCTGCATCAAATGAATCAGGTTCCTAAACCTATTCCCCCCTGTTTAAGCTATTAGAGTGAGGAATTGGGATGAAGGTTTCTTGAGTTTGAGGGATTTCTGGATAATAGGGTATTACCCCTATTTGTCACCCATAGGGTGGAAGATGTTTCCCTATCTTTGTTTAGTAGAGTATACCCCAGTTGGCATTTGGCTTTCCCAACCATCTGACCAATGGGTGCTGGCTGCTTGAGTTAAGCACGATTGTTACCACTTATGGTAAGTGGCATCCCACTCAAGCTATAGATGCAGGTAGTTGACCACTAAATTTTTAGGGTCAAGTAGGGCAGATCAACAAATAATATGACAGGTCTGATCCTTTCCATTTATGGTAAGTTGTATCCCTCCTATTATCACCAAGAAATGGGATAGGTGTTGTCCTTACCTCCTAAGATAAGTGGCATCCCTCCTATTGTCTGTGGTTTCCCAGGTCGTAGGATTGGCTCCTCGCTGGCAAAGGTTTCCTCAATCGTAGCATTGGCTCCTCACTGATAGAGTTTTCCCGGTTAGCAACATTAGCTCCCCACTGAAAGTTATTATAGGTGGTAGTAGTGGCTCCCTGATAGATAGAGGGTGGTAGATGAAGCTCCCCTATGATTCTTATTATTTATATTCAAGAATGTTTCAACAGACAAAGTCAAGCAGAGATGGGATATGATATGATGACATGATATTTGTGATGATTATATGATGCAGTTGGAATTTATCCCTGGCTAAGAGGGAGTGTTAATATTTGGTAGCTCAGTGATAAATTTCAACTATTGGACTAGACTCCTCATTCTAAGAGGACCAATTTTGATATTTGAAGCACTGGATTTAGACAAGGGAAAGTGTTTTTTTGAAGTGAAGCCCACATGTATACAAATGGAAAAGTTGGCCCTAACAGGAAATTGGATACCCTTGGAAGCTTATAAATACAAGTGACCTCAAGCTCATTTGAAAATCATCATCAATCATCTTCTTCTCTATTCATTGGATTGGTTCGCACAAGTCTGAATTTTGGTTCGCAAAGTTTGGTTTGTGCAAGTTCGAAATTGCAGGGTTTGAATCTCGCAAGTGTGATGAGGGTTTTTGGTTTCCAATCGTAGGGTTGACTCAAGATATTTTAGTCTATAACCACAAACACATAGGCTCATGCATGCATTTGGAGCATGTCGAACACACGCATAACTCTTCCTCCATGGAGTTGGGATCTATGGTTCTAGTTTGACAATTGACCATAGATTGGGAAAACTAAATTTCAACAATATTGTTGTTGGGATCATATTTCTGATATTGTTGGATATTTTTGTATGGTCTCATTGTACTCTCTACTGAACATTTTATAACAATATATTAGAAGAAAAATTACAATGGCTTTTCTCCCTTGTGGTGTTTTTCCCTGGTCATTGACCAAATCAAGCGTCTCTTGTTGATGTGTTGATTGTCTCATATTGTCATTGCATTACTGTTATATCTCCACTTACTATTCGTTGATGAAAATAATTAATTGTTATTGAAATATTCTATTTGATGAATCAAATTGGGATAAATTAATTGAAACAACATAGAGAAATATAAAAATTAACACCCAATGGAGGAAGGACACTGCCAAAGCTAAGAAGGTGATCCTAGAAGGAGTTAGAGACCATATTGTTCCAAATTTGCATGGGAAAGAAACTCCATTCCAAATGTGAAAGGCCTTTACTAATATGTTTTAAAGCAGTAGTGATGTCAAAAAACTTGCTTTGAAGAACAAATAAAGGAACATTTGATTGGGAAAAGATGAGCCCATTATTACATATCTATCCAGGTTTTCTCAAGTGACGGATGAAACTGGAGGTGTTGGAGAGACAATTCCACCAACAAATATTATGAGCCTTGCTCTTCTTCAACTTCACAAATATTGGAATATATTCTATGATGCAATGAATTTCAAAGATAATCTCCCTAATTGGGAGAGACTGTGGTCATACCTTGTGTAGGAAGAGATAGGGAGGAATATAATGGATGGAGTCTCAACTAGGACTGATGATGAGGAGAACCTTGCTTTAGCTGGAAAAGGGAAGAAATCATAGGGAAAGAAGGCCCAATGAAAGACCGAATCTAGTGAAAATGGAGGCAAGAAAAAGAAGGATCGTAGTAAAATCAAGTGTTTTCATTGTCATGAATTTGGACACTATGCTACAAAATGTCCAAACAATAAATCCCACAAGCATGTTGTAGCAACAATATGAGGAGAAGCACTCTCTTCTTAATTCTAATTGGATTCATCTCTAATAGCTTGAATGGAAAGATCAATTTGAGGTAGTGTGTGGTATATTGGCTCAAGGGCTTCATTTCACATTGTAGGGAATATACAATTCTTCAGTAGTTTGGAAGAGAAAGACATGCAACTCCATATTGCTTGGAGATGATGACAGATATATGACCAAAGGAGTTGGTACAAGGAGCTTTAAGAGAGATTTTGGTTCCCTTCTCCATATCAATAATGTGATGCATGTTTTTGGATTGAAGAAAAACCTTGTCTCAGTAGCAGTACTTGAAGACAAAGGGTATGATGTAGTATTCAACAAAGGAAAGGCCTACCTCAAGCACTCTACTTTAGGACAAGTCAAGCAAATTAGTGTCAGGATCGAGAGACTCTACATAGTGTAGGTTGATGCATGTGCAACCTTGAGTAGTAAGGCAGTGAGGTCTCATAGTAAAGATGTAGAAGTTGAGCGAGAGAAGGATAGATCTCTCAAGATGGAGCCTCATCTAGTATCTTAGTTTCAGTATAATCTAGTTGGTGATTGGGTTGACTAATAAGATGATGATGAGGACCATAGCCCAGGGTGAGTGGAAGCAACCACTTAATCAAAGACTTCTAGTATAGGGAGAGTTTGAGCCAAGTGGGCAAAGGATTTGGTTAAGGGAGCTCAGAAGAGAGTTGAGTCTCCCAACATCAAGAAGCAGAAACCTAGCTACACAGGGTACATGAAACTTATGACTAAAGTGGTGAACTCACATAATATGGTGGTAAAGAATGGGTCTTTGAAGCAAAAGTAGAGAAGTCTTCTAGCTCAGAGGGAGCAACTGTAGCAATAGAGACCTTGGTAGAGTTGAAGACAAACCCAGGTGGACAAGGTTCATCCAAGAATCCCTTCCTCACTAAGATGGAGTGTTGAAAATGTAGCACGAAATGGCTTCTTTGACTTGTGCCTTAGTCAAATTGCTAATTCAAATTTAGTCTCATAGTTTCTTGATTTAGTTTTCGATTACCATGTGTGATGTGCCCTATCATTGACTTATTGTGAGTTAATTTGACTTAGATGGCATGCAATGAGTTGTGGACTAGTTGATGGATAAAATTAGCTATCTAGTGGAGTTAACTCTATTGTTTGTCAGTTAATTGATATCTAATTCTCTAATATAGATATACTTGAGCTTAGTTGAGTAGTCTGACTTTGTGTTAACTCAACTTACTCTCATATAACTAGTTGCAACTGCTAAAATTAGCCCTAGTAGGTCATGAAAATTTAATTTCCTATTGAGATTGAATGAAGGCACAAATTATATTTATTATGATACACATGTTTTTGTGTGTAGAGATTGAGAAGCAATCAAATCAATTCTCTTGGGAATCACACAAGGAAATAGGAGAAATTCCTATTTTTTAGGGGCATAATTGTACTAGGAAATAGGAGCTTCCTAGCATGCCTTATTTTCCTAAGTGTTGGGAAAGTATATTGGAGAGTTGATCAGTATTGCAAGGAGCTTAAGGCTTGAATCATGTTCTCTGTAATATATCAGATTTCTTAAAGCAGATTCCATGTAATATATCAGATTGCCTAGTTGATTTAATACAAGAAAGTAGGGGTTTTTCCTAGTTAGGTTCCCTAGAAAAATATTGTGTTTTATGTGTGATTGTGTTTCTCTTCATTGTTTTCTTTCCATATAATTTTGGTAGAGAAATATTGTGCCTTTTGCAGATTGGTTTTCTCTCATTAGTCGTTGCAATATTTCAAGATTTTTCTACATTTTTTGGGGGTAAATATTCACCACTTTAATGTTACACTTTTTATTATGTTCTACACACAAATACCTTCCAGTGATGCAAAACTCACCTCAATCAGAGTTTGCATGCAAAATTTATGCCACTTGGAAGTTGACCTTTGTGTTTTCACCACCATAATTTGGGAGGATGCCATGTCAACCAAAATGATTCATGAAAAATGGTCTAGTCATGTGATCCTAATGAACAAGACTCTAGAAGAGTCCATATTGTAAATCTATTTAGGAGTTTAAGGAGTCAAACCTAACCACTAGTAGGTTATCGAGTTGTGTTATAATTGGGCCACTAAGAGGAAAAGGGGTTCCATTTTTTTCTAGTGCATTTGTTCCATAGATGAGCAAAGTAGCTAAGAGGGATAGAGAGATAGAAAAACAAACAAGATTTGTGCACTGTAGTATCCCACAAGCCACTTGCCTTACTTCTTGGTACTCACATTCTTTCTCTTTAGAGAAAGAGAGAAGAGGATCCTCACCTTCCAGCTGGGCTTTCTCTCGAAATGGTTTCCTAGGTTATATTTTGTGTCAAATCATGGTTTGCAATTTTTATTTCATTGTTCTCTATGTTTTGCATAATTATAATTTGCATGCATATTCAACAAAAAGTAATTTATAGATCCATAAATCTAAAGAGAAATAATCTCTCATAGTGTAGATTTCATATTTGTTAAGTACAATTTATCAATTATATTGTGACAAACAATCTAATGGAATATCCACTACAGATTACGGTTCAAAAATAGAATCATGCCTTCTTTCCATGATCAACAGTCCCGCAATGAATTCCAATGATATAACCTACCATTTTGAATCTAGTATTACATGAGGTTGTAATTTTACCGTCAGATGTCTATGTTTAGCCTTTACCTATTAACACTCTAAACACCATGCCACAAAATTTATGATCCCCTTCTTCATCCCCTTCAAGAAGAATAGTGGTTTAATTTTTTCACTCATCTTCTTGACACTAGGATGTGCCATTGACACATCTCAATGAGCTTCACTCATAATCAAAAGGTGTATTTCTTCATTTGATGGCACATATTTCCTCCCATGAAATTGTAATATACCATCATTTTATGAATAATACCTTTCATAATTAGGAATCATCATCTTGTTTTCCTCTAAATTTAGTTTAAATTCCTTGTACCTCTCTTAAATTTGTTTTCAAAGGGATTACCAAAAATATCTGTATTCTTTGGCTTAGGGCATCTTCCACCATTTTCATTATTCCCTTTATATATGTAGTTTCAAAATTGTACTTACTAATTGGCATTGACCACCTATTTTTGTAGGTTTTAACCCCGTACAGAAATTACCTGCATACGAATTCTAACTCATAGGAAAAATAAAAATGCGAGAGCATAACACATAAAACACATATA
Organism: Pinus taeda; assembly: GCA_000404065.3. Taxonomy (NCBI): domain Eukaryota; kingdom Viridiplantae; phylum Streptophyta; class Pinopsida; order Pinales; family Pinaceae; genus Pinus; species Pinus taeda. The sequence continues at coordinate 51,842 of APFE031696165.1, read as the reverse complement.
CATAGAGATTTCCCACTAGATCCCAAAACC
>APFE031696165.1:39504-51792 GCA_000404065.3 Pinus taeda | reverse complement strand
CGTCAGCAAGGCTGAGACTATTTCATCAAACTGCAAAGCAGTTGCATTGCTACCTATTGCAATAACCAGGCTATCCCAAGAGTCTGGTAGAGAACACAACAAACTGATGCACTTATCTTCATCTGAAATTTTAATATCAACAGATGATAACTAACTTGCCATAGTATTAAACGCATTCAGATGCTCTGTCAGCGAGTCTCCATCTTTCATCCTTAGGTTATACAGCTTTTTCCACAGGAATAGTTTATTCACCAGAGACTTAGATTGGTACAAAGTCCCTAACTTGTCCCACAGAGCCTTCGCCATAGCTTCCCTTGATGCATTCAGCAATACTGAATCTGAGACACACAATCGTATTGTGCTCTTTGCCTTCTAATCCAACTTCTTCCATTCTTCATCGGTCACTCCCGTTGGTTTAGTACCCGGATCTACTACGATCCACTGATCTTTATCCACCAACAGACCTCATCTGAGTTTCCACAACTCAAAATCTGACCATTGAACTTCTCAATCTCTACTTTCCGCTGCTCGCCATATTCTTCACCACCAGAATCGATCTCGCAGATCCCCACTGAACAGGTCTACCACAGGCCCGAGCAAAACCCCTCAGCAACAAAGGCATCCCCTTGAAGCCAAAACAGCTCTGATACCAAATGTAGGTTTTAACCCCGTACAGAAATTACCTGCATACGAATTCTAACTCACAGGAAAAATAAAAATGCGAGAGCATAACACATAAAACACATATACACAGAGATTTCCCACTGGATCCCAATACCGTGACTACCAGCTTGATTTTTCATTATATTCCTTTCAATGTTACAATACATATGTATACATGCCGAAGCATCCAATACCATGGACCGAAAACCATCGCGTCCAAAAAACATGTGCGAAAATCATGCACAAAACCATAGGTGGGTCCGCCCAACCTAACATAGGGTCAAAAACCAAAATTTTCTGAGGCGCTGCCCCGGACCTCATAAAGTGGGGTTACGGGTACCCTTCAAACACCCTGTTAACTATGTGGAAAGAATATAACACAACCCAACAATTTTTTCTAGAATTTTAGTTTTCTTATGTTTTTTAATCCATAATGGTTGGTTTTAAGTTCCAAATTCCTTTCCAACAAGCAATGTATCCAAATATTCAATGTGTATATAATTATGGCCATATCTAGGCCAGGTGTAGCATAATTATCCTCATGCCATCTGAGTTGTCTTGAAACATATGTTATTACTCCCTGACCTTGCATTAATACACATCCTAGAGCTTGATTTGATGCTTCCGTACAAACCAAAATTTCCTACTCCATGACAAGGACTTTCAGAATTGGTGCAATTGTTAATAATTTATTTAGCTTCTTGAACACCTCTTCACATTTCTCCCTCCATGCAAACTTCTTGTTCTTCTTTTGGATTTTAGTACTGTGGGTTTTTAACTTCAAAAATCCTTCAAAATATCTGGAATAATATATGGTCATCCCCATAAGACTACGTACTTCGTGAGCTCTGTGCCATGTTGAATTATTTCTTATTTTTAGATCTTGGTAATTATTGTCTTATGATCAATAATTACACACTTAAAAAAATTCTCAAGCTTAATTTCCTTTTTACGATTAAGTGAGCATTATTAGATTGGTATAAGATATATGAGATATGTATTGATGTTTAATTACAATTGAGGACCTCAATATATATACATACTCAGGGTGTATTTTCATTAATAAACACATTTCCTTTTTTATTTATATTTTTTATTCATTATTAATTAACTATTGATTATCTATCTATCTATCTATATATATATATATAGATATATATAAATGGTTGGACATAATAGAATATATATTTTACATTGTTGTCCGAGAGGGAATACCTTCTATTGCTATATAAAACATCAACATTGCCTCTTGGCAAGGAAATGTATTCTTCCATGATGTTCTCCTCTAGTAGTCCCATTCACACCCAACCACTTCACATGGTATGGGCAGGATTACTGTCATAGTCTCAAGACTATGTTGTAAGTATATATGATGTTTCTCCTCTCCTAGTAGTCCCAATCACACCTAGTCACTTCACATGGAGTAGGCAGGAATTGTACCAACCTACTCATTACTCCCTCATTCACTTCACATCACTGATATAGGAAAATCTTGGCCAGAGGGAGAGTATTTTCCTAATGTAGGAGAAACATCACAACTCCCTCTCAACTAGGGTGGACATTCTACATCACACCAAACTTATCTCTAAAGTATTCAAACTTCACTTTAGATAGAGGCTTGGTGAGAATGTTTGTTTTTTACTCATCTATGGATATGTACCAAAGTTCCAGTTTTCCTCTCTGTACCATGTCTTATATGAAATGGTATTTGATCTCTATATGCTTTGACTTGTCATGAAAGACTGGATCCTCTAAATGTTTCACACAAATTTGTTCATCACTGTATATCAAAGTTGGCTCTAACTCTAGATCAAATAACCTTCAAGAAATTCTTGAAGCCACACTGCTTCACGACTTGCATCACTGACTTCTTTATATTTTTCCTTTGTTGTATTAAGTGCCAATGACAATTGTTTTCTAATAAACCATGAGATCATACCTGATTCCAAACTAAAGCAACATCTTGATGTTATTTTCCTGTCTACTACAATCCCTTCCCAATCAAAGTCCGTATAACCTTGTAACTTTACTTCATCGTCTGAGACATATCTGAGTCCATATCCAACTGTACATGCAGGTACCTCAATATATGCTTTTCTTCTACCAAATGTACATTTTTGGGATCAACCATGTGCTGACTTAATGTGTTCACTGCAAAGCATATATCCAACCTAGTATTAACCACGTACATCAAGGATTCGATCAACTGTCTGTACATCGTGGGTCAACCAATTCTGAAGAATAATCACTCAAGAACTTCATATTCATAACCATAGTTTGCATTCCATCATTTCAAATCTCTATAGGATCTCAAATGTATACTTCTCATGGATAAGTAAGATCTTATATGGCATATTCCACACTTCTAATCCTAAGAAATAGTGCATTAAACCCAAATCCTTCATTTAAAACTTGGAAGTGAGCTCCCTCTTGCACCCATATATGAGCTTCTCATCCCTTGGAAGAAACAAGTCATCTACATATGGTACCAATATCAAGGGGAAACCATCTTCAACCTTGTATTAAAGGTTGGGATATACATTAATCTTGGTAAACCCCAAGCTCATTAAATAACTGTGTATTCTGGCATACCATGCTTTAGGTTCCTACTTATGCTTGTACAAATCTTTCTTTAATTTACAAACATGGGACTCCTTTCCATGGATCAAAAAACCTTGTGGCTACTCTATGTATACTTCTTCTTCAATTAAACCATTCATGAAGGTAGTATTTACATCCATTTGGTGTAATTTCCAACCCATAACTGAAGTAATAGAGATGATAGATATAATAAAAGTGTACTTGGCTACTGGGGAAAATGTTTCATTATAATATTTTCCCTCTTTCTAGGAGAATACTCTAGCCACAAATCTAGCCTTGTAATTTTGTATGCTTCCATCTGTAGCATGCTTGATCTTGTAGATCCATTTTAAAGTCACAATTGACTTCCTTTCTAGTCTCAGAACCATGTCCCATAAATCATTTTTCATGATGGATTGGTACTCTTCCATGATATCATCCTTCCACGCTTATTGTTTTGTTGCTTCCTCATAAGTGGAAGGTTATGAATAAATGATATTACTCATTAGCACCACATAGATGGAAAAATTGTGTGGTCTCTTACTCTCTTTGAATGAGGTTAGGAGATGAATGTTTTTATGCTTCTCGTAACATGTTCCAAAGCCATACTAGTCTATTCTTGATGACTGCAACTTTTTTGGGTGGATCTACCGATATCTTTGACTCTACTGTCTCATCTTGATCTTCTAAGATATATTCTTCTGGAGTAGGTGGGGTGACAAGAGTTAGTTACGAATGTGGTGTCATGTTGTACCCTCTTAAAACCTTGCTCCTCCTAGCTCCTCTTCTAACCTTAATACATGTATTAACCAATATCAAACTACATTAGTTTTAACCATATAATAAACAATAATTATTCCAAGACCCAATACATAAATTAAACACCTCAATAACATAATATAACATCCACACACATTTTATTCGACTTAACCTCTCTCTTTAAACATTCTTTTAAAAAAATTAACTCACATATCCTTCTATTAATTTTTATTAATTTTTCTTTTATGTTATAATAAACAAAACCATACATAATATGCATAAACATTACAGATTTGTCTTTTTAATTCACTTCTCTCCATTCAATCAAATATAACTTAATAATAAATACAATGTATCAAAACATTATTTACAAAAATGCATAACCTAATCTCAAAATGGGAAACGACATTGAATATATATATAGAAAGAAAGAAACAAACATCCAAGTTATTTGTTAGGTGGAAAAACGTGCACTCATGTATGAGAGTTTCTAAAGTGATGAAGTGCTTTCACCTACATGCAAACCGCATATGAAGAATATTGTTTCTATAAAACACAAAATGCAAGGTCTCCATTCATAAACATGTATGGCCTTTGATTTTAATTAATAAAAACGACCACGATGAGACATGCCTCTCAGAACATTTATTATTATTATAATTAAAGTAATATAAACAAATTATATATATATATATATATATATATATATATATTATATATATATAATTGAGTTTGAGAAAATGAATGTCTTTATTAATGAATTTTTGTTTATTTGCCAAAGAATGGAATCATAATGATCCATGTGAATGGATTTACATTGATTTTGCGTTCTTGGCACTCAACAATTCCTCCAAGTGTATATGATTTGTTAATTCCCTTTCAATTCATACTCAATTGAATGTTGTGCAAATATACTATCAATATTATGCATTACTTACAACTAGTCAAATCAAGTTATATAGAAAAATATATTCCATCATTTTCATATAAGCTAATTGAGCAATGCTCCATTTGCATAAGGTGAGATTGAAACATGATTCATATGGTTAGCTCTTTAGATCTATTGTAACATAAATTGTAAATGCACATGCATGATTTTTAGGATATGTTTCACTACTATCAATAGCCTTATATGAGTGGGAAGATTTGTCGTTATTATTATAATTGAAGTAATATATATCGGAACAAATTATATATAATATATATATTATATTATAATATATATATATATTTAAAATTCAGTATTAAAATAATATAATGCTTTTTATAATGAATTTTTGTTTATTTGCATAAAAATGGATCATAATGATCCATGTGAATGGATTTACATTGTTTTATGTTTTTGGCATTCAACATCAAGGCATTCCTCCAAGTCTATATGATTTGCCAATTCCCCTTTAATTCATACTCTATTGAATGTTGTGCAAAGATACTATCAATATTATGCATTACTTACAACAAGTCAAACCAACTTATATAGGAAAATATATTCCATCATTCTCATATAAGCTAATTTAGCAATGCTCCATTTGCATAAGGTGAAATTGAAACATGCTTCCTTTGGTTGGCTTTTTAGATGTATTGTAACATAAATTGCCAATGCACTAAAAATTATGCATCATGATTTTTAGGATATGTTTGACTACCATCAATAACTTTATATGAGTGGGAAAATTTGTCATAGGTTTAGAGTTGTTTATGGTTTTGATTATTAACTCTCAACATGGCATGCATCTAGTGTATCAAAGTTCTTATGGTTAGAATATGTATATATAATAGAGAGAAATTCTTACATGAAGGTTGTGAATGCACATTTCAAAAGAGAAAAGGGTCAATCAAACTCTGCATAAATAGATTTATTTATGAGCTGTGTGTGCGTGCTCATATTGAATTGTTGGTAACAAGAGATATTTTTGGGTTGAAAATTAATAGAATCTTGACTATTTATTTAAGCATGGAGACAAACAAGAAACAAAGCCTTGAACTCAACAAAAAAAACAAAGTTCATCTGCACTTGTTGTCGATAACAGTGAAAAAGTAGCACTTAGAATTGCACTAAAAATAGAGACCAAAATCTATTTCCGCAAATGATCCACATTTTTGGTAAGTGTCAGCGATTTACAGATGTGGTTTTTTTTCTATATGCAAAAATTCAACTTACTACTATATAAACATCCGTTCCTAATCCATATTTAGTTAGTCTACGTGAGATTCGGATCTTTGTCCTAAATATATTTGTAATTAAAGAGAGGTAGTATCATTAGGAGTTCAATTCTATTTTAGTCATGCATTGACAAGTACCCAAATGATGTGTGACTATCACGATTGACACATTTTAGTGGACTAATCATTTTTTTTTATTACAGATGGTAATTCCAACTTTTAGCATATCCACTCAACTCATTTGGAACAATTGAAGTTGTAGAAAATAACTGACTCTGGAAACCTTGACAAACAAATGGCAAATTTTGTTGATTCACTTAATAATTTTCCCTCTCTACCTCAAGAAGCCTTCTTAGAGGTGGATATTGTTAAAGACCCAACGATTCCAACACATATTTGGGCTTCGAGGATTTGATGAAGGTAGACAAGAATGGTTATTTTTCTGCGAAGTATTGTTCTTGTATCTTTGGAAACTAATACCTAGGATTCTAGAGCGGGCTAAATATTGTAGAGTCAGGGAATTCAGAATTAAAAGACTGGTCTTGAGTTTATTTACTGACCAATGTATGGAAGTAAGCTACCTTTTTTTTTGGGTGGGATTTAATCCACTCCAAATGTCTTTGTTATTATTTATGTCACCAAATACTTGACCAATGAAATGGAATATGAGGTTTTCTATTGATTTTTGTTTGCTAATGTCTCCCCTATGGTCAATAATAATGTAACAAATGGGTGACATTAGTTCCATAGGAAGAACAAGGTGAGAGTAGAGCTATGATATGATTTAGAGGCCTTGCTACTGATGAATAGAGGCTACTTCAAAGATATAAGAGTTTACATGCCAAACCATAATATGTCTTAACCACTTCCTCAATATTTCGACAAGTTGGTGCTCCAACCTCGGGAAGAAAAAGAACACTCAACTATGACCAGAATTAGGAGCGAATATAGTTCTAGCTTCCATGATTCTCTCTATCATGGAAGAAATGGAATTATAAAATTATTAAAATGTTGGTGGAATCATTTTAAATATCCTATTGGGTGTTATTATGAGTAATTTTACGTTTGGGGAAGAGAACTAAAGGCACCTTGTGAGCAAGATTCTTGAAAACCCTCTTAAATGTGACAAGAGTGTCTTCCATTTCCAAACCAGGGACATTGTAATTCTCTTATTGGCTAGGAATTGCATTGAGATTTTAATTCTTCCTCTCTGTGACACGAATGGTCCATCAACGTGGAGAATATTGATCTTTGCAAGGCATCAATAGCAGTTTTAGAACTTATTATATTTTTGTGTTTTAATTTATTCTAATTTAATATTGCTTGAGGATACAAACAAATATAGATCCATTTATCCCTATTGATTTATCAAATCCCACCTATATAAAAAAGAAAGTAAAAGATGGGGAGAGACAATACTCGAATGGGGACCACAATGCTCCTAGAGTTGGAACCATGCTAGTCACAAGGAAAAAGAAATTCATTAGGCAAGCTCAGGGATTGTTGGTATTTGTGAGATATGTTGATAACTGGGACATGAAATCGATTATTATAGATGTAAAATAGCTCTATGGGAATGAACCCCAATTGTAAATGCAAGTGATATGATAGTCAACATAGGGATTGCAGTGATAACTATTGATACGCCCTAGAAATGGTCCATCACCCACACACGTAGAAATCGACCTTGTGAACATAAGAAACTCCAATCTAGATTATGAAAAACATGGTGATCTAGTTCTAGTTGTCAAAATCCGTTTCTCGACCAATAAAAGATAGAAAGAATATAATATAGTTAATTGAAACATTTTCAAGTAATGACACTACTCCCTAGGAAACATTATGTGCACATAACCTCCTTCATGTCCCAAAAAATAGTGGGTACATATGTGTGTGTGGGGGGTGCAATTTATGAGACTTTACATTGCAATATTTGGGAAAATTTGTTTGATTATTAGAGAAAACTTCAGGGAAAAAGTGGTGTGTGTGTGTGTGTCAAAGAGAGAGAGAGTGATTCACCTTTTATAAAATTGTATTGATTTATGAATTGGAGTTAAGAAAGAATAATTATATTCATTACTTATCACTAAGATACGGAAGGATGTACTATATTACACTCAAAACTTGTTGTAATATTTAAATTATACCATTAATTAGTACATTTTTATAATATATATTTAGCATACTTTCCATAAAAATGATGATTCATAGCATCTCTCATAACCCATCATATTACTCACGTCTATTCTAAATGACACCCCATCTACACATAACTGATAATGTAGCCATATATTTTCTTTCTTCATGAAGTCGCAATGAGATATTATATGAGTAAATAAGGTAATCATTACACCAACCAAAGAACAAATACTTCTTGACTTTGTTAATCCAATTTTAGAATCTGGGCTTCTTAATATTGAATCTCCTTGTTTGACCCAAAATTGTTGACTCATCGGTGAACCTCCATTCCTGCTCCTTGGGTACTCTTCTTCCTTGTAGACCTATGAGTTGCAATGGGGCTGAACGAAAGAGGTTACACTAGTAGAGTGAAAACTACCTCTCAACTCAAGACGTTCTCACTCAAAATAAATTCAATCCCACCAAACTAAATATAGATCTCTTAGTAGTCACTGAAAGAAAAGTAGCATTAAGACATTTTTCCAATAATAGGGTGCAAAAATGTTTATTTTCTAATAGATTTCTCTTCCTTATTTATAAGGTTATAGTATTGTCACTTGGGTCCTCATGCAAAATAAGTATATTTTTAATTTTTAATTTTGATTATTCACCCATCCAAGTGTAAAAAATTTCACATGGCTCTCATAAAATTATTTTTCTTATTTTTTTTAAAGGCTAATTTCCATCACCCACACATGCTTTCCTAGTTCTTCTCTTAGTTTCCCCTTGATCCCAAATTATACTCCCTATATTTGTGTTGAAGTGTCCAATTAACTAGAGTCAAGAGGTAGGTATCAGATTCTTGTCCCCAACTACCCCATACTTTTTCTCATTTAACTCTTAGTTGGAGATTTTGATTTATGTATTAGTCACATGGAGATTCTCTCATAATATATTTTCTCCATGTTTGAATTAGTAATTTTTAATTTCATACACACTTCCACTTTCCTATTGTAAATATGTATCCCATTTTATTTGGCCCTATTTTCTAAATTAGAGTTCATTCCTCCCCCATATTTTAGGCTATTATTTGTTCTAAGGCTTTATTTTATTCCTAAGGTTTCGTAAGTGTGAGGGTGATTAGAGGAAATGTTTCATTTATCTTTAATTTTAACTCTAGAAGTATAATCTTATTTCCCCATCCCTAAACTTTAACCATTCAATTAAGATTTAGTTCAACTATACCATTTATTTATCTAATTTATTTTTGTGGTTTAATTCGTCAACATGGCCATCAATTACCTACAATTTCCTAATGTCAAGGGTTCCAAGTTGATTTTTCCCTTAAAGAACTTCCACACAAAGTTCCAAGGGTTCCACATGGCTTTCCCTTTAGACATCCGTGACTAAAAACAAGGGAACATGGGCATGGTGACGGAGGCCATTGGTAACTCCCAAGCCATCATCTATTGTGAGAATAGCAATGCTAATGATCAACGATTCCACATTGATTCCACCCCTTAGTAAGCATCGTGAGCGACCAGATCCATGGTCCATCCTCACAACATAATGAATCTTCAAAATGAAGATGTCTGACACCCTTTGTCCCAAGTCATGGCGGGAGTGCTAGTGGGTGGAATCAAGGATGTTGTCCCACCCCTCCGATTAAAGTCTAATCTACTTTGAACAACCCCCTTAATCATGTGTGACTCATTTGTCCAAGCACCTAGCCAATTCTTATACAAAACTAATATATCTTCATAATTTATAACATTATATTTTATTCACAAATTAAATTCTAGCATCAACCATACTCAAATGACACAAACTAGAGTTGTTGATTCATCATGCTCATGCGTGCCAAGGTGGTCTCCTACCACACTCAAACAATTATCAGTAACATCTGATCGCAAAGATAATCATAAAAATACATAAACATGATAGAACATCATTGAAATCATCAATAAACACACATACCATAATCATCAAATTAGTCTACTAAAGTTGAAATAAGTGGACCATAGGTTCTCATCACATGAAATAAAAAGAGCCATTTCATCATCTCTAATGTCCTCAAATAATAATGTATGTGTCATATGTTGTCTCAAAGTCAGGATAATATAAATCGTAGGTCAACTAGAGTGGGGCACTACATGAATACATACAAAAGACAATATAAGATGATCCCAAGACAACCAAGGAGAAAGATGGTATAATTATAATGAAAATGTACAAGTGAAGGTTCTATTTGACCTACTATTATAACAATAGAAATGTAATAGCTCAATATTCAAGGCTTAATAAGGGGTTTTAAACATTTAACAAGATGTGTGTTATCAACACAATTACCAACCAAACGAGAACTATATCAAGTTCTCACTTTTTAGAGGTTACAAAAAATCATCCGATTTTGAAAAAGTGTTGATTCATAATACACATTTTTTTCTTGGAGCATATTTTTGACACTTTAATTTTTTTTTTAATGTATTAAGTATGTACATTTTAAGTGTTAATGATTTTTCATGCAAATTTTGAAAAGTGTGAATGCAAAATCAAACCCTTTTTTGGGGGGAGGGGGCTTATGTTTTACACTTAAAAATTGTCTGATATAATAAGTATGGATATATATATTTTTAAATGTTGGTGATTTCCATGGGCATTTTGAAAGCATCAACCTCTTTTGGGGGCCACATATTTTTGACACTTTAAATTTTCTTATGCCCTAAGTATGCACAATTTTTTAAAATGTTAGATATTTAACCGTTTTTCAAGTTGTCTTATTTCTCTTCTTGTTTTTTGTTCTAAGCTATTTGTTTTTTAAGGGTTCTCCATGCTTGTGGTTTTTTTTTCTTTGCAATGTTTTTTTATAATGAATTTTATAATTTGTTTTTAAAAGTTAAAAATAATAAAAAATTAATATTTTGAAGTTATGAATTTTTATATATTTATATATCGTTAATTGATATTTCTATACACATAAAATAATTGTCACTATAATAATAATAATTTTAAACATTTGACAAAAAATACACATTTTGGGCACACACACACATAATTAAAAATATACAATTTCAGGACCTTTTCGCTAAAAAGATTATGTTAAATAAAAGTTTTTAATAAAAAAAGTTGAAAAATAACAAATTGTGTGAATTTTTTATGAATTTTATGTCCAAAGATAATAACATTTGAAGTTTTTTCCCAAAAATAATTATTCACGTAAAATTTTAAGTAAAAATAACAAAAAAAGATAAATTAAAATAGGTTTACCAAAAAAATCAAAATAATAAAATAAAATAAATTGTAAAAAAAAAATATTGGGAAAAACCAAACAAAATTTAAAAAAAAAAACGTATTTAAGAAAAAAGGAAACTATTTAGCGAAAAAGAGAAAAAAAATTAAATATTTATAAACCCAAAATTTATTAAAAAATTGAAAAAAAAATTTATAAAAAAGAAATAAACAATTATATAAAACATAAAAATAAAATTCCCAAAAAATTATCTGTTATTAAAAAATTAAAACTTAAATAAATATAACTATAATTAATAAAAAATACAATTTAAAAAATATACTTTAAAAATATATATTAAAACTAATAAAAATAAAATACAATTAATTTAAAAAAACATTAAAAACATTAAATAAACAAAAAAAATAAAAAACATACAAAAACTATAAATAATTAAAATTAAATAAAAAATACTTAAAAAAATATTTATCAAAACTTCTTTCACGGAACCCATGCCTCGTCGCCCAAGGGCCACCCACCCGTCATTTATGGGCTCTTTGTTTCCTAGAATCGATGAGCCACCACTAATGACCCCGCCACCCTTGCTCGCGGCATAGGCGACAGGGCGTGGCACACCACCCACTTCCACCATTGCATGTGACCCTTGGCAGTGGCGTAGGGGTCTGGCCCCATGAAACAAATTTTGATTAATATATATAGATATATTTTAATGTTTTTTTATTCTTTTATATTTTAATTCTCTGTTTGGTAATGTT
>APFE031696165.1:21152-34506 GCA_000404065.3 Pinus taeda | reverse complement strand
GAATCAAAAATATTAAATAGAATTTACCAAAGTCAGTAATTTACCTATTTGATGAGAAAAGTTTACCTTACAAATTTCATTTTAATTATAATGTCATTATTTTGTTGAATGGTTTCATTGAGCCTAGAGCTATAAAACATAGCACATTTGTTTTAATGGTTTAAAAAGTGACTTGGCATTACTTACACGGATACAATTAGACATATTGATTATTGAATTCTTTTATTAACAAGAAGATTTCCATTAAATTTTTGATGGGAAAGTACATGTGAACAAGAAATAGTGTATATAGGCACCCCATGTGATTGGTATCTTTATCTTATTTAAAGGAGTTAATTGATAATCGATGGAACATTTGAGTGAACAATCTTGTGTTTGTTGATTTTCACATATAAAGTAGAGCGAGTAGAGGTCATTAAACTCAAATTTTCACTGAGAACAATATTCTTAAAATCAATCTTGATCAATGTTGAATAGAAGTTTACATCTATAACTGCAATATGGAAAAAAGGCCTTAAAAAAAATTTTGGAGGAAGATAGCTCCACATCATATAGATTTAGAGATCTAACATTGATTGGTATATCGTACAACAAAGATTTGTTTTCCATTGCATTTCCATTGGGTTTCTCGTGTGTAGGTTACACAAAGGAAGGAGCTATATAAGCAATATTGATTATAGCTTACATAAAGAACATATGCCTTGAAGTTTATTCTCTACTAGGAATAGATACCAATTTTCATTTTCAATAGATGTTCTGTTTTGGTGAAGAGAGTCGGATATGGTCCCTCATTTATGGGTCATATGGTATCAAAGTAGTTAAATTCTTGACCTTGTAGTTGATAGAAACTTGAAGATAATGTAGAGTAAGACTTGTTGGCCACTAATATACAACTTGAGGAAGAGAACCAAAAATTCAAGTAATAGGTTTGGTGGTTTTATCAAAGGATGACACATCTCAAAAAAGACGTTTAGGCCTTTACAAAAGTATTTCCATTGCTAAAGAATCATGTTGCCAAATGTCGAGTCTCCTTCGCAAGTGTTACATATGATTGGGAAAAGCACATTGTTTAGCTTGTGCATTGGGGGGAGAATATTATTTGGTTGGATAACTGGAAAGAGGAGAGCCTCAGTCAAATGATGACTCAACTATATCAATATTTGTTAAAGGAGGAAACATTATCCAAGTCCCAGGAAGCTATTCAAGATACCCAATTTTTATTTTTTATTTTATTTTTATCTGTTTCTATTGCATGATAAGTTCTAATTTTCAAGCCTTTCCCAAGAACATGTTAGTGATTTTGAAAAAAAATGCAATAGACATTGGTTTGATATTATCAATTATGATGGATAAAGGATAGTAAGGAAAAATAGGGAATATTAAGCCCAATTGTAGCCGCACTGGTGTTTAATCACGAAGGCCTCAATTTCCATGGTAGAGAGGAAAATGCCACGAACACCAAGATCAAACTTGTGTAGGGAAAAAGACATGGAAAAATTGGTCTTCTCATTAGTATAAAGGGTAGTGTTACATGAATGTGGTTGCACACTACCACCCCATCTTTCTCGTGGTAGATTAAAGAAGGGAATTTTTAAGAGAAGTGCAAAGACTTAGTGTATGCAAGAACTTAGAAGAAGTGGCAAGTAGATCAAAGTAAGAAGAAGGACGAGACATACCTCTTTTTTCATTGCTGCAAAAAGAGATTCCATAGCACTATCAATTGTTGGTACCTACAGGCATGTTCATTTTTGGGGAATAAATTCCATCTTGAGTTATCTTCTTGGAAGAAGTAATTCATATAACCCATTTTTTTCAAAGGAAGAATGCTAGGAATACTTCCATAATACCTCAATAGACCTAGAAGAATATGGAGAGAAAGAGAATGTCAAGTAGTCCATATAGCAACACCAAGATTTTTTAGCACCACTAAAATTTGAGTGGATGTTGGGAAGAAAAGTGTTAGAAGCTTCATCTAGAGCTACACATTAGAAGCCACACAACCAAGATGGGAATGTGGAGGGTTGAGAGTATAAAGGAAGAATATTCTCTTACATCTCTAGCCTAAAGAGTGAATCTATCCAAGGAGTTATTCTATCATAGGATGTTAGTATGAAAATGAAGATAACAGTAAGTTGATTTCAACAAAAAGTTGTCCTCATTATAGTGGTTACCTACAATCTTCCCAAATAGGATTATGTTTCTAAAGTACCAAAATGAAGATAACAATACGTTGATTTCAACAAAAAGTTGTCCTCATTATAGTGGTTACCTACAATCTTCCCAAATAAGATTATGTTTCTAAAGATGTATTGAATATGAGTGCAAGGAGGTCAATGACATTACCTATTCTTTGTACCATCCCAATCTTGAAGTAATCCCTCACCTTCAAGACCTTATCCTATTGATGATTGCCACCTAAAACCAAATAGGTGCAGGTTTCATCAAATGTTTTTGATGGTAGAAGGTGGTATGAGTGTAGACCAAGAAGGAAAAGTATTTTTGTTTGTCGAGGGGTAAGGATACGAAGGAGAAGCAAAAAATATTTCCCACCGAGTGGTGGTTTCTTTACTATTTGAATACAAGCCAATGGAGATTCTAAATCACATGTCCACATGGACTCCGAACAAAGCTTCTTCAACCAAATCCCAAACACCGAAGAACTTAGTGACATCACGATCACAGTGGAAAAAAAATTGGTGGGTAGGAACAAAGTTTCAAAACAAGAGGTAGTTGAACAGGAGGAAGTTATTCAGTCTCGTAAGGGAAAACATAAGAATCGAAAGCCAATTAAAGCCTAAGATGATATCCAGAAATTAATACTAGGGGTTGATGATTTCTGGGAAAATGTTGTTAGGCTAAAAAAGCGAGTCCTGGTGGGGCAATGGGAATTTTCCTCATACAACAATGCACAGTTGAAATAATGGACACAGAGAAATTGGTTTTCTCTCTTAGGTTACAGGCCAAAAGTTAGCGCCCTTGTAAAAGGTTGGTTTGGTTTCCATTTCTTGTTGGAGGAAGACGTAAACAAAATTCTGAAACTGCCATGGGTTAAGGGTCATGGCTTCTTAAGCTTGCAGAAATGGAATATTGGATTTGATCCTGTTTTGGAACACCCAAAAAGAAAAATTGTTTGGGAAAAATTAACTGGCCTTTCGTTGGAACTCTAGTCAAAGAATACTATCTCGGTGATTGCAAGTAAGATTAGTAAAGTCTATTATGTTGATGAGGGTTGTATCAGATTTCTTGACAAAATGGTAGCCTGGTTATTGGTGGAGTTTGATCTTTCAGATGGCCTTCCCCAAGCTATAAATATTTTCTGGGGCACTTTTTCAATTAGACAACAGATCGATTTTTGGGGTATTCCTTTGAGATGTATTAGATGCAAAAGGGCTAGGCATCTAGTGGCCCCTCATCCTCTTCGAATGAAGGAAAGGAGTAATGTGTCAAACTGGCAGTCTCTTAGAGATAATATATTCCTTGTAGATAGAGTAATCTGGTGGGGTCTTATGGGTACTTTGACTCACCGTTCCCTCAAGTTGTATCTCCCCACACATCGCCCATCCAATAGTCCCTGCTCCCAAAGTCATCCTGGCAGAAAAATTGGATGTTGGTTTCTACAGGGAAGGGACAAAATCAACTTCAAGAAGGGAAATCCCCTAAGTTATCGCCCCCAGCATGATTGGGTTGATAATTCACTTGGGAAAGGATCTCTACTTTCCCCAAATCGATTAAGATATGATCTAACAACAGATACATCTCCTCTCTTTTTGGACATTGATATTGAATGTATTTTTGGAGCCTCTACAATGAGCCTAGAACCTCGGTCAATTAAGAGGACATTTTTTTAGGAAAAAAGTAAAAAGAAACCCCAAGCACAGGGGATTAAAAATCCTCCCAATTGAAGGAAAAAGGAGATTGTGCAAAAAGGTCTCACTATGTGGAGATGTAGGGGTTGAGTTGAATGATTGCTTCTATGAGACTTTGAGGAGACATTATATCCTCTCTTTGATCCAGGACCTATCTCAGAGGGAAACTCTATTGGGGGTAACGAAGATAGTCGGGACCTTAGAGCAGAGTTCCCTGGCTCATCCTCTTTATGATGAAAATAATGTCCTTGAACATTAGGGGATTGGGATCTCCCCAAACTTCTAGATCCCTTCTATGTTGTATACAGTTAAAGACTCTGGATCTTATCCTTCTGCAGGAGACTATGATTTTAAAGGACAGGGCATGTGAAATTTTGTTGAAAATGTGTCCTTAATGGATTTCTTGTGCCACTAACACTACAGGAAATTCTGGAGGATTGGCAGCTTTTTGAAATCCAAAAAAATGCTCCTTCAAAGCATATAAATCAGAGGCTGGCATAATTTTAACTGGATATGTTCTAGGGATGAGTCATAGGATCAAAATCCTTAACATATATGGACCGTACTCTAACAAGAAATCATTCTGGGAAAAAATCAACAGAAGTGGCCTCCTAGACCTCAAACATTTGATTATTGCCAGGGACCTGAACCTCATTATGGATGCCATTGAATGTTGGGGACAAAAAGTGAGGTTGGATCCCCTTAATGGGTACTTCAAGGAATTATTCAACCAAAAATTTCTTAAGGACATTGCTCCTCATCTGCTTTGTTCTCCATGGAGGAATGGGAGGTCTGGTGCTGAAAGGATCACCCAAAGGATTGATCGATTCTTAGCCCACTTGTCCTTGGCCATGCATATGGAAGATATGGAAGTCTCATCCTTCTACTTTGAAGTCTTTGATCACCATGCTATTTCGATATAATGGAGGGGTGCTCAGAATCGAAACTCCATGCCTTTTAAATTTAATAAAAAATGGATTGAAGAGAAATATTTCAAGGAGCTAGTTTCTAAGTCCTAGAATCTTCCTACATGTCCTGAATACGTATCGAAAATGGAGTCTTTCAATTGTAAACTAAAGAGACTGAAAGGTAAATCTTGGGTCTGGACTATAAAACGCAAGGTGGCCCATTTAAATGAACTATTGAAAATTGAACATGATCTGGCTTCTTTTATGGATCCAAAATTTCCTGATTTCTTTTTTGAACATCAGAAAAAATTAGTACTGGAGCTTGTGGAAAAGAAGAACATGATCCTCAAATCCCAAGAGGATGAATGGTGCCTTAAGAGAAGGGTAGACTAGATCAAAGGGGGGGGACCAAAACATGAGATTCTTCCACATAACAACATTTAAACATAAGGTTGCAAAAAAAATATGGGAAATCAGGGATGTTGAAGGAAGAAACCTCTCATCCCTTAAGGACATTCAACAAGAGGCTTATAACTACTTAAAAATGCAATTCAAAGAACAAGAGTAGGAACATATCCTAGAAAAAGTCGAAATGGAAAACTTATATCCATGATGTGTCAATGACGAGGAAATCCGACTTATGGACTCCCCTGTTTCAGAAGAGGAGCTCATCCAAACAACGAAAGAAACAACTAAGGATCATAGCCCGAGGCTTGATGGTTGGCTTGTTAAATTATATATCTCTTTTTTTTTATATCATGGGGCTTGAGCTACCGTAAGTGGTAGAAGAATCTTGTACTTCTAGATATATATCAAGTGCTATAAACGCTACCTTCCTTGGTTTAATTCCAAACAAATCAAACTCTTACTTCTTTTTAGACTTTAGACCTATTTCTCTATGCAACTTTGTATACAAATTGATTTCTTAAAAAAAGTCCTTTCTCCATATATATGTCCGAAGCCATTTGGTTTTCTTCCTAATAGAAAGATGAAAGACACTGTTGCAATTTCCCAAGAGTGCATACACTTGATCAAATCAAACAATCAAAAAACACGCCTCATGAAAATAGATATTCCGTGGACATACGATCAAATAGATTAGGATTTCCTGCAACTGATTCTTCATAAAAATGGGTTTCCCTTTCGACATGTGAGATGGATAATGGTGTATGTGACATCGACATCAATGACAGTTTTAATCAACGGGTTCCCTACATATTTATTTAAAATATATAGGGGTTTGAGAAAAAGATGTGCTCTCTCCTTGTCACTGTTTATCTTGGTAATGGAATCGTTTAGCATAAGTGTAAGTGTAGCTAAATTGAGGGGTAATATCTCTAGATGTAGGGCCTCGTCCACTATCTCAACTACTCACTTACTTTTTGTGGATGATGTCCTTGGTTTTGGAGCTGCTAAGCTTTCTGAATGGAAAACTTTACATCAAATTTTAACTCAATTCGGAAGGGCCTCTGGACTTGTTTTTAATAAAGATATGACTGAGCTTATCGTTGATGGGGAGGATGTAGTGATCAGCCAACAAATTGCAACCCTATTTGGGATTAAAACTATTTCTCTATCCTTTGGTTTCAAATATTTGGGTTGTTTTCTCAAGCCTGACAACTATAGGAGTTTGGATTGGGAGTGGCTGGTTATTAAAATCCAAAAGAAGTTATCTAAATGGGATCATAGGTGGTTGACCCTTGGAGGAAGGGTGATCATGATAAAATTAGTCCTTCAAGGCATCTCCATGTTTTAGATGCACCTTTTTCTTGTGCCTTCGACAATAATCAATAGAGTTAATGCTATTATTGCCAAGTTTCTGTCGTTCAGAACAAGAACTTCTAGAAAAAATCACCTGGTCAAACTAGATTCAATCACTCGCCCTTTAGATGTTGGTGGGTGGGGTATGAGGGATATGAAACGTTGGTTGTTGCGGAAGCCCTATTCAAGCAGAGGAAATCGGGAGCATCTTGATGGCTACTAGATCTTGGTTTTGTGGAAACCTCAGGTGGTTTGAGGTAATGGTGACAAGATCCTTATTGGACTAGATGCTATTAAAGACATCTCTAGTGATCCTACTCTATCCCCACAAATCATCCTCTCCCTTCACCGTATGGGTATTCACCATCTTGGTGATCTTAAGCATCGGTTCCCTAATCAACTTCCCTCCTTTGCTTGGCCTCATTCTTGGGATTTGGGTCTCAACGTGGCCTTCGAAGTCGAATGGGAGTCCTGTAGGATGAAACTCATCAAGGCAGGGATCGTGCTGGTTGAAAGGTATGATTCTCTTTTCTGGGGTGGGTGTGTCATTGATGGCAATCTTATTGCTAGTGAAATGTATACATACATCTCTCGTTACCCTTGTTCCTGCCCTAAGGACGAGTGGACTGCGGCTATGTGGAGATGGGAATCTCCCTTGAAGATCAAGTGCTTTTCTTGGTTGGCTCTTTTTAATCGCATTATGACTTGGGAAAACTTGATGAAAACGGGCTAGCGGGCTGAGCCGATGCTATTTTTGTTGCTCTGCTTTTGAGGATATCACACACCTGTTTCTAAGATTCCCACATGCCAAGTCTATCTGGGATCAAGTGGCATCTTTGTTGAAAATCAAGGTTGATAGGATTTGGTCTTCCATCTTGGATTGCCTATTATACTGGAAATTGGAACAGAGGCCATTCCGTGCTCTACCCTTATATGTTTTTTGGGATATCCGACGTTCCAAAAATGCCTCTATTTTTTAGAATGTTTTCTATGATTGCCAATCTACCAACATTAAAATTGTCGGCCATTTTTCAGAAATTAGTTTGTGGTTCCCCTCATCTCCACGATGCTTTGTTCTATTCAGGGATTTGGTCTATCATTTTCCTTTGAACTTCTTTGATGGGGCCTCTGCTGATGTTTCATGTGGATGCGGGGATCTTAGCGGTGTCTGCCCTAGTAGGGAATATCATTTCTTCCGAAATGGTGGTA
This sequence comes from Pinus taeda, assembly GCA_000404065.3. NCBI lineage: Eukaryota > Viridiplantae > Streptophyta > Pinopsida > Pinales > Pinaceae > Pinus > Pinus taeda. The sequence goes on along the minus strand of APFE031696165.1, from coordinate 26,762 downwards.
GAGGAACTAAAAGTCAGACTGAGATAGTTGCGTTGTGGGGAATTCTCTAGAATGTTGTGTGTCTTGCCATTGATTCCTTTAGGGTTGCTGGAGACTCTAAGGTGGTCATAGATTGGTTGCAGAGGCAGAAATCCTCGAAGGTTCATCCACTGCACCATTGGATGGTTAACATCGAGGCTCTACGTTCCTCCTCTGATATCTCCTTCATGCATGTGTACAGAGAGAAAAAATTGGTCGTTGATGTTCTATCTAAGAGAGGGATCACTCTCTGTCCTGGTTTTATGTTTTTTGAGCTTTGGGTTGATGGCATTGTACAGGAAGCTAGATCCTTTGCTTTATGATCCTCTGTTTTGTTTATTTTGGGGATGCCTTTGTTTCTTAGGCTATTCTATCTTTTCTCCTCTGTCTTGGCCTTCTTTGTCTTTTTCTGGTGCTACCAATGTTGGTTCTTAGTGATTTCCTCTCTACTTCTTTGATCTGGTGTTGGTCTGATTCAATGATTTTCCTACTTCTATTTGGTATTTTTCATCTATAAAGCCATCTGTAATTTCTCATTAGATTAATGAAGAATGAAAATTTTTTTTTTGTTTGAAAAAAAAAAACCAAGATTGACGAAATGAATATGGGAAAGCATTTAATGTTGAGGATTTTTCCTTCAAATTTCCCTCAGTGAAATTCAATGTTTTGTTTAATGAAATTCATTTGTGGCTGTGTTAAATCTTGGCTTTGAGTTATTAGTTTTTCTCTATGTTATTTTTTTTAAGCTTGGCAGGACTACATCATCATGTCCAATATATCACCTCTACCAGGGCAGGGAATTGAACTAGTGATTTTACATAAAGGAGTGTCTTAACAGAGCACCTGATCATCATCTATAAAAGATGCCATAGACACTTTTTTCTATTTTTAAAATGTTATCAATAATTTAATTAAATTTAATTATATGTAATTTCTTATTGAATTTTAAAATCAAGAGCCAAAGAAACTACATACAACAATTAATTAGCCTAATTTTTAATTCTACATATAAAGGTTGAGCAAAATTAGTGACATTAAACTATTGCTAGCCAAACCGGCCAACAACTCTTGAGCACTGAGGCCATACACCCTCTAAGAAGCGAATTTCATAACCAACCAGGTATGAAATGCTATGAGGGAGTCCTCTGTTGACCATACAATCCATATGCTGTTGGTGGGTGAGGTTTATTATTTCTTAGAGCAATACATAAGTTATATCATTCATGAAGGGTGTCCATTTTCTCGGAAAGATGGTATGGTATCTCCCCTTTATTGCGTCTCAATTGGTTGGATGAAGGTGGCCATAAAATGGATTAATGAATTAATAAATACTTTCTTGAATACTTACTACTTGGCACTTGTCTTAGTGTGAAGACCTATATGCATTTATGTATCCTCCGTCTCGTGAAAGCATTGTACGTAAATGCATTGAGTACACTATTCCACTCATTGGAGGAAAAACATTAGATACATGAGTATTTCGTGTATGGAAATATTGCCTTATACTTCATATTTACTTAAAGTATAAACTATTTATATTTGGGATTAATTAGTTCCATCCCAGTAAGGTAACCTATTACACAAATTTTACCGAAGTCAGTAATAAAGGATGATATCCAAACAAAAGTAGAAGTTCTTATTTTGCATGCCCAACAAATAGATTTTAAATTACAAATTGAATTTGAATTGGAATGTCATTGTTATGTTGAGTTGGTTCCATTTAACAAAGAGTGGTAAAACATATTTCATTTGAATAGATCATTAACCAAGTGACTTAGCATTACCTATAGGAATATAGTTGGACACTACTGGATTCTTATATTGATAAGGATATCTCTAATGAATATGTTTTAGATAAGCACATACGAATAATAAATGATGTATATAGGTAGCACATGTGGATTTAATTGGTAGTCCATTGAAATTTTTATTGAGGAACCGTGTGTTTGATGATTGGAATATTACAAAGATAAGTGAGAAAATTTGTTACAATCAAAGTTGCACTGAAAAATATCTTAACAAACAACTAAGAGTAATGTTACAATGAAGTTTGCAACTAGAATTCAAATGTGGAATAGAGGCCTTGAAATCAACTCTAAAGGGAGATAAGTCAACATTATATAGAGTTTGAGACCTAATCTTGACTGGAAAATTGAACAACCAAATATCATTTTCCATTACATTGCCATCTCGGTTCTTGTGGGTAGATTACATCGAGGAAGGAGCCAAAATATCAATATTAAGTAGAGGTTAAAGAAAGAACATAATCCTTGAGATTCATTATATACAAAATATAGAGATTGGTTTTCATTTTTTGCAAGGGACATGTGTTGTTCATGCAAGTGGAATATAAGTCCTTCAATTATGAATTAGTGATTGGATTTCCAAATTTTAAGGTGGACAAAAGAGGAGCGTGGAAGGGATATGCATTTGGAAAGCACACTAAGGTTGGTTTCCAAAGTAGTGAGCATAAATCAAGGCAGATTCTTGATCTAATTATTTTAGATGTTTGCGGATAGAATTTATCAACTTTATTGACATGTAGTCATTATTATGTTGCTTTCACCAATGATCCTTCCATAAGGACTTGGACGTATTTTAGAAAGACCAAGGATGAGGTCTTTAACAAACTTCAAGTGTTCAAATCTCTTCTTGAGAACTTGATAGGTAGGAAGATCAAAGCATTGAGATCAAATAATGCGCGGGGGGCGGGGGCGCGGGTTATACCTGCAATGGTTTTGACTCCTTTCACAAACAAGCAATGATTAAGTAGAAGTTTATAGTACCTTACTAATCACAACAAAATGATTTTGTAGAGAGGAAGAACATGTCCATAACATAGATTACTAAGTATATGAGTCATGAGTTAGATCTACCTATCTTGCTTTTTTTGGTATAGGTGTGCTATACATCAATATACATACAAAATAGGTATTGTCATAGAGTGTTGAAGGACTATATTCAAGAGAAATATTTTTGTAACACTTTGTGAAAACTCCAACCATGTTTTCTCTCATGAAATGAAATGTAAATGTTTTTACAAAAAATGGGATGAGTAATGGGACACAGATTCCAGAGACTAGGGAGGTTGCTTGCTTGGGATGTTTAAGTTTCCTTGTTGTAGGAAAATATGAACTGGTAATGAAAACCATTAAAGGTTGGTTGGTGAAAATTTGATGGCCTAGTATTTTCAGGATTAATGAAGCTTCAAGAGAAGCACGTAGACCCATGCTTCTTTGGAAACAATTACAAGGCGGGAAGGAAAAAGAAATTAATGGGAAATGGGTTGTGTTGGCAGCTAGGAAAAAGGGTTAAAATTCAATCAATGCACAGGGGAGAACTGTGAGAGAAGAAGGGGAGAGGCCATTCAAGAATGCTTATTAAGTAGTGAAGTAGGAGAGAAAGGGGAGACAAGAGAAGAGAAATCCCAAGAGGATGTACAACGAAGGAGTCTTGCAGAAAAAGGAGGAATAACTATGAGATAATTTTTGGTTGGCAAGGTTGGAAGGAAGAAGATCGTTCCTAGGTTAGGAACAATGGCCTCTTGATTCCATGTTTATTTAGAGGGTGGATATGGTCCTTCTCTAGAGTCCCTTGATGGCTGGAGTGGAGGGTTTTTCCTTGGATTCTTGAAAGGAGGATCTCTAAATCCTTTCTTGTTGTGTGGTTTTATGGTGGATTATGGAATCCCCAAGGTTGGTGGAACCATTGTGCTATTGTTTGAAGGGTGGAGACTTTTTTCTCTGGACTCCTTGACATTATTGGGTGGAGAGGTAGTCTTTGGATTCCCTAAAACTATTGGCTACGTAACAGCTGAAGGGTGGAGGCGGTGGGCCTCTAGATTCCCTAAGATTCTATAGTCTACTTCAATAGTTGGTGGATGAAGGTGGATGAACCTTTGGAGTTATTGTTCCAACTTCCAGTTGGTGTTTAACTCATTTGAGAAAAGCTCCTCAGTCTTTAGAATTTAGCTTGGGGTGACAACTGCAAGACATGGCTGGCTGCAATTGTTTATGGTTGGGTGGAGATTCCTTGTCCCATACTCAGTTTCCCATACTCCAGTTTTCAATCCAAGATAAGTCTTTGTACTTTTAACCTATGTTATTGAATGTATGTGTATATGTTTAGATTGTTAAGCTAAATTTGCATTGATTGTGTGAATAATGCATGGTTTACAATTGTAAATTGAAAAAAATGAGATTTTGTTAACTAGTCCTTGTGACAGTGATTTTTCTCTAATGCACTGCGTGTAGGGATACATACATTTATATTAGTGTCATAGGCAATGAATGTATACCACCATGTAGTGAGTGTGGGTGGCAATGGTTAAGGAATCATAACATTGGTTGATTGATTAAACACTTAACTTAATTGTTGAGCTAAAATAAGGAAAACTCTGAATACAACAGGTTCGTGGAAGAAACCTATATAAGCCTCCCAATACCAATTAAATTCATTAGTATGACTGAGGTTCCGAGGTGGATGGACCTCATTGAAATGAATATAAAATATAGGGAATTTGTATACTATTGGTTGTGTACAGGAGTAATACATGTACATAAATTATAGAAGTGTGCATGCATATATAACTAAGTGTTGTGATCAAACCAATCCTTCTGCAATTATATCGATCCATTCCTAAGCATAGATATATACATATTTACACATGTCTTACAGTGTTGTGGGAACACTGTGTACTGTCAGTCTTGGTATAATCTCCATAAATCGTGATAGAGGCACCATACCTACATGTTGTCTTCGAAATTCCTGCATTGGAAATATTTCCCAAAGCTGAGAACAGAGTGCACTGGTATGGTTGCAAGCATTTCGTTTAAACCTCATCATGAAATCATGCAAAGCATTGTGTATGGAAGGGAGATGGGGTGATGTGTCCTACATATCATCCCCGAAAGCCCCAAAGAGGTGCATGCTAGAAGGAAATATAGGGACCATAACGATGTGGTGGGGTCAACGAGTGCATCTGCATCAAATGTGTCCAGAGAAACGTCGATATGGAAAGGATCACGATGATGTGTCCTGGAAGTCTCATTCCTAGAGGATAAAGGGAAGTGTGGAAGGAGAATCACCAATATGATAAGGATTGAGATGACGTGGTGGGACAGTACTGTAGAAGATGCCGAAGAGATGGGGCCCAAGTAAAATGAATCGTAAGGGGTGCATCTAGGGTGATGTGTCCTAAAGGTCTCAACCTTGAAATTTTAAAGTATGGTCATGTGAAGGGAGTGTCGGGAAGACAGGGTCGGGACAACATGGAGGACTCAATGACATGTAGAGGATGACGTTATGAGACGACGTGATTGGTTGATCAAACCAATGAAAAAAGTGATGTATCCCGGTGGGTAAAAGGTTGAATGAGAAGCAAAGCACTAGGGGCCAAGGCCTTTTGGGTGGACGTATGGTGTGATTAGAGACATTAAGTATCGATGGTTGATTGAGTGAGAGCCACCACTTCAATCAGATGGTGGCTATCCACTGCAAGAGATCAATGGTATGCATGACCCCTCTGTTATGATGTTAGCAAGCAGTCTAACCCTTGCGCACACCGTCGATCTAACTTTATGAATGGACGAT
>APFE031696165.1:0-14613 GCA_000404065.3 Pinus taeda | reverse complement strand
TTTTTATGAATTAGTTTGAATTGTAGTAAATCTTTTTTGACATATCAAATGTTATTAAGAGGGAGTATTAGATTAATTTACTGTTTTTTCATTTTATTTAATAAGGATTTCTAGGTGCTACTTAATTTAAGACCGTCATCCCTATTCATGTTATTGGAGGATTACTCAATTTCAATTACCTCTTTCACCCTTTTTTTTAAAATAATGGTCTTCTTTATGGACTAATTTAGCTTGTTCCATACATATATAGTGTGAGGAGAAACTTGCATGCTCTACTAGACCTGATTTTTTCGACCTATTTCTTGTAATATCATTAATGTGTTCTTTTAATCTTATTCCAAAGGATCTCCCTGTTTCACCTATATAAACTTTACCGCAAGAACAGGGAATCGAGTATACTCCTTTGCAATTTTTTGGGTCTATTAAGTCCTTAGCAGACTCAAGCATGTTTTTTTGGGTGTTAGGGGGCGTGAATGCAACCATAATGTTATGCTTGGCGAGAACTTTGGCAATTTTATCTGTGGTTCCTTTAATATAGGGTAAGGAAATTCTAGGGTTTTCAAGAGATTTCTTTTTTGTTTATTGGTTATGGAATCTTTAATTATTTTTTGGATAATGTGTTTTTGATAGCCATTGTTTACAAAGACCTCATGGAGATGGTTAAGTTCTTCCTCTAAATGTTCAGGGTCAGAGATTCTAGAGGCTTTGGTGGCTAGGTTTTTTATGACACCAACTTTTTTCTTCGGATGGTGGTGGGAGTTTGAATGTAGATATCTGTCAGTGTGTGTCTGCTTTCTGAAGACCTGGTGGCTTATCTTACCATTTTTCTTGGTAAGGAGGACATCTAAAAAAGGGAGCTGGTTGTCTTTTTCAATTTCGATAGTGAATTTTATGTGTTTAGAGAGGCTATTTATATGAGATAAAAATTCCTTAAGTTTGTCCAAACCATGGCACCATTTAGCAAAAATATCATCTACATAATGTTTCCATTCTTCAGGGGTAAAGGGGAAAGACCTAAGGGCCATTTGCTCAAAGTGTTCCATATATAGATTGGCAATTAATGGTGATAATGGAGAGCCCATTGCAACGCCATGCGTTTGCTCATAGATTTTTCCCTTGAAACTGGAGTATGAAGATTTAAGGCAAATGCCTATTAGTTCCACCGTTTCAAGGTCTGTGATTTTCTTCAATACTTCCAAGGCTTCATCTACCAGAATCATAGTGTAGAGAGACACTACGTCAAAGCTAACCATTAGGTCATTGTCGCTAAATTCTAGGTTTTTGACCCATTCTATGAAGGAAGCCGAATCTTTGATGTAAGAGGGTGTGTTACCAGATAAAGGTCTAAGTTTGTTTGCAAGATATTTTGCTAACCAATAAGTGGGTGATCCTATAGTGTTTACTATAGGTCTTAATGGAACACCAGTTTTATGGATTTTAGGCACTCCATAAATTCTAGGGATAATGGTATTATTAGGGATTAATCTGTTCTTAATAGTGGCATCAAGAGAGGAGTTTTTAATTTTGTTACTTACTTGGCGAAGGATTTTGCTGCTAGGATCCTTGTTGAGAACTCTATAGCAGCCACTATTGTTTAGGTGTTCTTCCATTTTATGATCGTAATCTGTCCTACCCATGATAACAGTGGCATTTCCTTTGTCAGCTTTTAAGATTATAATGTTTTTGTTATTTTTGATGTTTTTTAGGGCTATGGCTTCTTCTTTGGATATGTTGCTGGGTGGAGGTCTAGCATTTCTGAGAATTTTGGAAACATCTTGTCTTATTTCTTGTGCTGCGTTTAGATCAGTGTTTTTGATAATGACTTCAATGTTACTTATGATGTCAGTTATAGGAATTTTGGCTGGAGAGATTGCAAAATTTAAACCTTTTTCTAGAAGCAATATTAAGTTATCATCTAAAACTAACTGAGAAAGATTAATTACCGTTGATTTTATGATAGGGTTGTTGAGCGAAGTTGCATGAGAAGCGATGTTAATTTGCTGTGTAGAGCTATTTGAATGGGCACGCACTGTCCCAAGAGGCCTCAACAGCTCCTTGTTTGGCGTATGGTTATGCTCTTGCTGCATGGTGACAGGCTTATGAGGAATTTGTGTAAGGTCATTGGATAGACTGCTGCCCACATACTCGTTCTTGTCTAACAGTGTGAGGTTCTGTGTGTTAACAGGTTTTGGAGATTCGTTAAATACCTTCTGTGCAGGGCAGGACCATGTGCCTATCCATCTGCGTGTTGATTTTCTGATAGGGTTGTTGAGCGAGTTAATTTGTTGTGTAGAGCTATTTGAATGGGTGTGCGCTGTCCCAAGAGGCCTCAACAGCTCCTTGTTTGGTGTATGGTTAGGCTCTTGCTGCGTGGTGACAGGCTTATGAGGAATCTGCGTAAGGTTATTGGATAGACTGCTGCCCATGTACCCGTTCTTATCTAACAGCGTGAGGTTATGCATGTTAACAGGTTTTGGAGATTCGTTAAATACCTTCTGTGCAGGGTTGTTGGAACTGGTACCCAGGTCCGTGTGCCTATCCATCTGCGTGAGGGGGAACTACATATTATGCATATCTGTAAGAGCGCAGCCTGGATATAGAGCTATGGGAGAATGGTGATGGGAGGGGCTGGTCTTAGCCGGGAGAGATTTATAGTTGGAACAGTTAGGTTTTTGCCGATTTAAGGGAGAATTTTCAAAATTACTCTTGAAGTCCATGCTTCTCAGAGCATTAAGTTTTTTGGTTTTATTGGCAAGAGTGAAATCAAGAAATCTTTCAGCTTTGGCGAAAGTGAGGGCGTCTAAATACTTCCAAAGATCAGAGCTAAGAGTTGATAAAAAATGAATTAGTTAAGGAATAATAAACAAATAATGATTTATTTAATTATTCCTAAGGGATTTAGTCAAATTTAACAAAGAATAATAATTAATTAGTGATGAATTAGTTATTCTTGGAGAAAAATAAGAAAAATAATGATTTATTTGTTTATTTTCCATGATTGGGTCAAATGTAACAAGGAATAATAATAAAACATTAGTTTAATTAATTATTCCTAGAAGAAAATTAAATAAATAGTGATTTATTTAATTGTTCTTCATGGGTTTAACTATAAATTACTTAATAAAGGTGGTTTATTAGGTAATTTCTCATAGTGAAAGCAATTTTTCTAGGGTAAAATTGGCTTTACATGGTATACTTCAATCCATATAGTAAATTAGACTAGATGATCAATTTTTTGGTGATAACAGATTGCCCCCAACGTACGAGTGTTAGGAGAAAAATGTATGACCGAAGAACGTTGTAAAGACACAATCACTTAGACAACATAGGGGAGTCAAGGAGAGAGAGAGAGAGAGAGAGAGAGAGAGAGAGAGAGAGAGAGATCAATGAAGCTGAAGCTAAGAGAGGATAGTGACAAAGGGGCCAAGACTAATGCAAGTCTCCTTTTATGTCGTGGTACTGGACCTCAATGAGGCGGGGGAGGCATATCCATACCCACTGAGATAACTTAGTACAAAAATAATGGTTCACCCAGAAATATGAAACTGAGCAATAAAGTACATGTTGAATGGTACATGACGTGATGACATAATAGAGCCAGAAAATAATACAGTGTGTCCCATATACATAATGCACCTGGTAAAAACATGAGCTAGGACTAAATACAATAATATCTGAGTACATGAGATACAAAGCCCCTTCCCTAAAAAAAATGGGTGGGAGGGAGGGTAGAACAATCGGAGAAGCCCTACTGAACAAGGAAGGGCTCTGCAAAACTGAATGGATCATCTAGAGGAGACGTGCATGCTATGAATATTGCGATCGGTAGGAACCAAACCCGTCAACTCTGCGGAACTACATCTGAGGTTGTAGCATAGTAGGTATGCATCTGGGCATGTCGGGGGCTACTTGAAGGGCCACCCCCTCATGAGGTCTGAAACATCTCACACACACCTGGGAATCACTAGTACAATATGCTGCATCACTGGACCATCAAGTGTATGGATCACGAACATGAAATGATCAAGTCAAAGGGAAATAATGAGACCCTCTACTCGATCCAAGGCGTCAAACAAGAATGGAAGTTGGAACCAAGATACACTCCCCTCTAGGTCATTCTTCTGGAATAAATGAGCTAATATCGACAAAATAGGGCCCACCATAGATGAGGAAATGAGGATCCTCAACTAAAGCACGAGGGAAAATAGTAATGTGACTGATGGAATGACACTAGGGATAATGGGGAAAAATGGGACTGAGGGACAAACAGATGACTACCCTTGTCAGAGCATAAAGTGCATGGTTGACCTGGAAGCAACTGACTCAACTCCGGAGGGGATGGGGGCAGAATGATTGGAGGCCAAAAATGGGCAAAACAGGATGAACGGTATGTAAATATGGATGGAATACTGCGATATGATATGATGGGACATGAAATAGACTCCAAGAATGCAAGGGTGACTCATCGCAGATGCTTTGAACAAGGGTGACTTGATGATGCTACCACACAGACTAGGCCCGATGGGGACCATGGGAACATGAGTAAATGATGGTCACTCATGATCAAAATTGACATATGGTACGAGGAGTATTAAGAGGAGGTGGACCTCAAAGTACAAGAGTCGTTTTATGATGAAATTCGATTTTGAGAGGCGACGAAGTGACCCTTCTTGGAAAAATCGTTTCCAGGTGAAGTGCCAAATCATCAAAAACCGAGGAACACCCATTATAGAGCTCGGTGAGATATTTCCAACAATGCTAATGGTTCATCAAATTGAGCTACGGTCTAGTTGCAATGGGCAATAGAGAAATTGTGGATTTTTCTATGAAAGGATGTTTCCCCTCCAATTTGGATTCATTTGCTAAGTGAGCTGTGGTGAATGTGGAGAGGAGGAAAAGGCCCTAAATCTTGTGGAGATCGTAGCAGACAAAATGATTGTCGGAATCAAGATCTGCAACTTTCAGGTAGGTGGCCTTACTCATCCCTTCAATTTCATCGGTTTATTTCCTTATTTTTGGCACCTGGCAACTCCCTAGGGGACCCTTGTCTTTACTCATGGTTGCATCACACTTTTTGGGTCTAGAAATGCGATATGGCTCACAGGAAACATTTGGAAACTTGTGAGCTCACACTTTCTGGGCTTAAAACTGCAATTTGTGACTAGAGGAAGGGTTGGTTTGCTGCCCTGGTGGAGGCTGCAAGTTGATCAGTGTAGCCTGTTGCTTTCTTTTATGAATTGAAAAGACATGTGGTGTTTTGCAAATATGGGAGAGCTAAAAATCAACTGGCAAGAAGGAGACTTGGATACTCTTCAATCCGAGATCCAAGGGGATCAGGTGGTTCGAGGGGCATTGGCTCATTATGGGGTTCTCAAGTTGGTAGAGAACCCACTGATGAGGGCAGGTGAGCCCTTGTTATCGATAATTGTGAGCTATTGGGATCCATACCAGGAGGTATTTGTCATGCAGGGGCACAAGATTGAGCTCACATTACAAGATATTTAATTTTTGACTAGACTTCCTCCCCTCAGAGTGGTGGGGGATATTCATTCGGTGTTACCTTGTGGGGGGAACACTACTGAGTTTATGGAACACCATTGTCGATGGGGTGTTCATGTCAAGGGCACAACTATCCCGGTTGTTGATCTAGAGAGGCTAGAGGCATAGGTTGTTGCTGCAGCTATGCTATGGGTCTTGGGCAGCCAGGCGTTCCACCACATCACTGGAGGGAAAGTGATGTTAGTTGAGAGTGTTTTGGCTGGGACCTACTATGGGTGGACCCAAATGATGTTATCATCAGTGAAACAACAGTTGTCTTTGTAAGAGGCAGGTAAATCATGACTGCACTTTTGGTACAGTACTGTGTGTGTTCTTCTTTAAGAAGATACCCACTATCTGTCCTCATGTACAGATCTGAGATGGGGTCCCATATGACCCCAGGATGCGCCATTGGGACTAGCTACTACGGAGAGGAGGAGGAGGGGAGTTGGATGGGTGTTCCGACTTGATTTTTTCACACATTGCGACCAGATGCCCCTTTACATTGACGACTACCCTTATAGTGGGATGAATTATCAAGGGGATCCTGACTTGCCACTTCCGCTTGGTTGAGCATGGGGACTAGACGGTAAGTGTTAAGTTGCTATGTTTTATGGTGCTTTTTATATTTCAATCACATGTATATGGTACTGAGTGTGAAATATGTTGTATGTAGACATAGCACGGGTGAAGTCGGCAGGATCTGCAGGCCGAGCCGTAGTGCCTGGGGTTGCAGACCGGGGGACATCATCATCACAGTAGGGTCCAAAGGATATTGTGCTGCTTGCTAATTTGAATCGTAGGTTTGATGTACTCTTGACCGGGGTTTCAGAGCGTGGATGGCATGATTTCAAGGATCGATACACAGATGAGTGCACCGGTCTTCCCTCAGAGTGCCGGGGTATCGTGCAGTGCGTGGTGATGGAAGGTCATGCAGTACGTGATCTACGTGCAGGTGGAGCAGAGACTTTGGTGTGAGATCTGCTAGACAGTGACTAGATGCAGGGACATGTGGGTCCCTTTGATTGTGATTTTTGTAACATGTTATGGGAATGTTAGATGTATTTAGAACTATGGCTCCAAACACTTTTATGATACATAATATGATTATTCCTTTTATATGATGATGATGGTTTGCCATTTATTTTATTTATGGTTGTATTTTGTGGTATACATGTGATAAATTCCAATCTAAAATGTTGTTTGCAATGGTATCTACATAATGATTTTTGGCTCTAGGCACATGAATGAAAGTAATGGTTTCAGATTCACGTACTAATAGCTTCACTCGTAGATATTTTCTAGATAGGACTTGGTTATGCACATGATACACACCATTCAATTGCATGATAAGTAGCAAGGAATCTAAATGAACATGAAGATGAAGGATGCGATGAGAAAGGGCATCAACTAACAAACCTATCAATGCATCATATTCAGCCTAATTATTGGTGACAGATCCAATGCACATGCCGTTTGAAAGGACTAACGTATGCAAGGGGGTAAAAATGGCCCAGACTACTGAGGTTAGATTTCAGGAGAAGAAAATTGCACCGTTGGCATGAACGATATACAATGTAGATGATGGATCCATCTAAAAGGTGCAAAAGACAATAAATGAGATGATGCAGTCTACCTAACTACATGGAAGAAATAAGACACACAAATCAAAGGGATGTGCTGTGAGAAACATTTCTAGAGGTAGGGTGCATTTGGAGAATTAGGAAGGAGATGGCCTTACAAATCCTCTTGAATAAAAATGCCCCCTTACTCAAGTGTAGGGGTCATCAGGGGTAAAAATAGCTTCCACGGTGTCCTCATCAGGCTAGGAGATGGGCAGACAAGAGGAAGACTGACTACATGATGCGGTGGCATTACCTGGTGCATCAACCTGAGGAATAAGGTTCACATATGCATCATCTTGAATGGTATACAACCAGCTGCTAGACGAAGGGTCTACTGATGTTGAGACCTCAGATTCTGTTGAAAAAGGTTTGATAGAAATGCACACAACAACCTTGGGAAGGTTTTCCAGTGAGGAACTCAAGGATGGTGATAGGTAAATAAGGGGGCCTGTGGTGTCCATCATCTCGACATCAAGGGGAGGGATCACAATAGAAGGACCAGAGTTTCCCTGCTCTAGTTGGCTGATGGTATCAGAATCCATAAGTAGAGGAGCATATGTTCCACTATGAGTGGCCTCGTAGTCACGAATTGCCCGAAGGAAATTGCAAAACTCATCGAGACGAGGGCAACAATGGGAATAGTGACCATGAAGGTCGCACAGGGCACAAGGATGGTTTGTGTGAAGAATTTTGAGTTTCTTAGGTGGGACCAGTATGTTAACATGGAATTATGGAAAATTTGACTCAGGGAACACTTCATGAATCAACAGTTTAAGTTGAGGAAGCTCAGGACAATTATTGGTGGCATGCCCAATGACATCACACAAAGCGCACGCGGGTGTCGGATTTGGGGCCTTAGGGGATGGAGGAGGTTAGGGAACCTTGTCCTTCGAATCTTTCCTTTTGGCTTTTCCCCCCTGACCAAATGCTTTCGCAACGGAGCTGGTTCCTGTTGAGGTTGTGATGGAACTGAAGTAGTGACAGGGGTCATGGGGACTGATTGAACCGGGGTCAAAGCGTGATATGGTCTTGGCTGACCAAGTGGAGTTTTTGCAGGGGGATTGATGTACCATACTGAGATCCTGAGAGTCATGTTAGGAAGGACTAGTGAAGCCATGACAAGTACAAAAAAAATTCCCAGAGGGGGGAATAAGAAAGGTATCTGGCTGGTAGGATAATGTCTCAGTGGAATAGCTCCTGGATGGTTAAGACTTGGAGGAACAGTTTCTGGAGGGAAGATAGGAGAGGCACCCACGAAAGGAGGAAGGCCTAGGGGAGTGGGTACAGAGGGTTCAGTTGGAAGAGCAACAGTCGGATGCTAAGGAGTTGGCTGTTGATCAACTGTACCTGACTACTTAAGGGAAGCCTGTGACGCTTGCAACATGCAAACACTCATGAAAGTAGGTTTAGAAATGAGAGGGGGAGGACCAGGGAAGGCACCCAACAATGAGGAATACTTAGAGACTCTGGGCAAGACACTAGTGCAAGGAGTTGAAGTCTGGTTTTCGGACATCGACGAGATGATGGACTCGGGGGAGGTCACAGATGTTGGCTCGTAGTAAGTCAACTGATCAATGGTAACAATCTTCCCTTCATGGGGGAAGCAGATCTTGCGGAACACCGCAAATGTGACAGACGACATGACATATGTGTAACTACGACCTAAGAGGATGTTGTAATCCAAAGGGGCATCAATGACTTCGATATCGACATGGATAGTCTTTCCCACAAGGGTCACTGGACAGTTGTGGTACATGGCAAGGGGCTGGGAGGAGTGTCCATCCCAAGCATGCAAGGTGATGGTGGAGGGGGACAACTCGGGTGACTTGAGTTGTTTCCAAACAACAACACACATCACATAGGTGGATGCGCCTTCGTCAATAATGCATCTAGAGGTGATGGCATTACGAACTCTAATTGGTATCTGGAAAGCAACAAATGAAGGTAATGGGAGGTGCTCTGATGTATCAACCAGGAAGACAATCAGACGATCTTCCAAAGGATCCAATTTGTTGTAGAGATTTCTTCTCAATGATGTATGAAAAGAACCCACTTGTAATAGAAATTACTGCTAAACATTGTAGATCTGCAGCTATTGGTAGAAACAAAACCTGCCAAAATTCTGATCTATGCCATGGTCATAGTTAAATAGTGAAAGAAAGAGTAATAACCCAAATTATCCAATGGAAACCAGATATGTAAATAATATTTTTATAATAACCCCTGTGAAGAGAACAAATAGATGTTACTAGTCCCCCTCTATGGGATGGGTTGGCTATCCTCAAACATCTTCAGCTTCTGTAGAGTCTCTCTCCTCTATAATGCATAAACCCAACAAAAATATGGTGTGCGACAATGAAAATAATGAGAGTTACAACAATGAGTGCAACAATGAAAATAATCAAAAGTGAATAATGAATGGAAACCCTCCTATTTATAACAAAATATTGAGTTATCCTCGAATAATGAGCAATAATAAAATTTTTTGATACATTCTTGAATTTACCACTGGATTTTATTATTTTTAGGAGGGAAAGATTAAACTTTTATTTGAAATAATAGTAAAAATGATTTTATTTTATTATTCAATAAATTAGTTAGGATAATAATATATTATTTTTCTAGGGTATTAGTCAAATTTAACAAGAATATATTAATTAGTGATTAATTAGTTATTCTTAGAGAAAAATAAGAAAAATAATGATTTATCTATTTATTTTTCATGATTGGGTAAAATTTAACAAGGAATAATAATAAAACATTGGTTTAATTAATTATTCCTAGAAGAAAATTAAATAAATAGTGATTTCTTTAATTATTCTTCATGGGTTTAACTATAAATTACTTAATAAATGTGGTTTATTAGGTAATTTCTCACAGTGAAAGCAATTTTACTAGAGTAAAATTGGCTTTATGTGGTATACTTTGATCCATCTAGTAAATTAGGCTAGATGATCAATTTTTTGGTGATAATAGATTGCCCCCCAACGTAGGAGTGTTAGGAGCAAAACTTATGACCGAAGTACATTGTAAATGTTAACGCTCAGGTTGTTCCTTGGCTCCTTAAGGGATGCGGCCAAGGTAACCCCGAACCAATCTTTGGACTGCAGGTCCTAGCCTACCTGCAATCAGAGAGGGCTCTCTCTTCGTAATTTAGCTTTGTTTAGGGTGATTTTAGGCTAGTTATTGAGTACAAGGGGTTTTGTTTGTGTTTTAGTGGGAAGGAGGATGGTTTCAAGTAGAGAGGCAATGCATAGTGTGATAAGTTTCAAACCATTGGGCATGGAGTCAGGGAGTAGGACTGCTGGTGCGTTTTCTTGGTCACAAGAGGAATATGGAGCAGGATAGCTGCTCATGAAACAAACATTCAAGCTAAAGAGATGGATTGAAAGGTTAAGGAATGAGAGGCAACAAAGAATCTCTCATTTAGCATAATAGAAGGAAGGTGAAAGAGCTCTATCTAGGAGCAGTAAAAAATCCCTAGATAACTGCCAAACATGGGTGAAGTCGAGGAAATATGAGCCAAAGGGAATTCATATTCATTACCAATTCAGATGAAAACATAAAGAAACAATAGACCTTGAGCATAGAGTGCAGCTAAGCAAGTTCTAAGCTAATCTTTCTTTCTGCTATTTAGATGGTGATACATGTATAATATGAGCATATATCATTGAAAACAGAGGTGAGAGGTACTTATTGAGTCATGTTGCAGCACTAGAATTCCATAATTCACCCTTCAAACATTAAAAACACAACACACAGTCCATTCTCCAAGCTTTCAGCAGTCTTTGATTAAGGAAAACATATCATATGTACAGAATGAGTCTCTCTTGGAGTGTATCAACCGATTCCCCCCTTTTAAAACTGTCTATAAGGTGGTTTATAAAGAAAAAATATTTACAAACTTCCCTTGAACAGGTTTCAAGGGGGAAAAATATCTCAAAAAATATGTCTAAAGCAGATCTAAAAGAGATCTGTGTAGTAACTGTCTTCAATTCAAAGTTGTGTTGGAAATAAATGCAACAAAATATCTAAAAGAGCTGCGCTGGGGCAACTGGCAACTCAAGTCATGCAACTGAGGGCTGCGCATGAGAGAGCAACCTCAAAAATCAGTGAACAATGGTCCTTGAGCTGTGTGCAGGCTTCATGGCGATAACTCTGTAATAACTGCGCATTGGGCCTGCAGCGCTGCCCTCAAATGTGGCTCGATACACTGTATTTTCAATAACTGGGCATTGAATCCTTTTGTCTGTGCTTTCAAGTGATTTTAAGGCCCAAAACTATGAGTTGGGGAGCCTTTAAGGATCAAAGCTGCTTTATTGACTTTGCGGGGGCCTTTTGATGTTCACCTGCTTTGGAAAATAAATATCTTCCACTGAAAACCTTCACTGATACTCTCTACCGCATCCTGATATACTTTGGCATGCATCTGGGCTCCTTCTTGACCTCTGAATGCCTTTGAACTATTCAATCACCCATTTATGGCCGCTGCTCGGCCTTTTGCTGCCTTTGGAGTCGTTATCGACCCCTTTGATAACTACAATAATTTACATATTTCATCTCTGAACTAAACTCCAACACGAAATCCATTGTTATTGATTGAAGTTACAGAAGGAAAATAATTCCAACAGGTTTCAACTTTTTGTGTTCTTCTATTAACATCTTAAATAAATGAACTAGATTGCCCTTGGCCATGTTTCTCATAGACAAACTGAATACCTGCTGATCATAGTTTCTACCATCCACCTGTGATTATGCTGTGGAGGAATTGGCAGTATTGCCTTGCGGAGTATCAACTCTTTCACCAGAGTCCTTTCGCAAACTATTCTCCCTTCTATAACACTCCTTGGCACCCTGGAAAATTGTCCCCAATTTCTTTAAAGCTTTGGCTCGTGCATTCAATAAATGTTTTGGAACAGTGCTATCTCTAAGAAAAACATGGCAAACATGTAATAATGTCGATTCAATATCTGCGACATTTATTTTCCAAAGAGAACTAATCATTGCATCTTTGTTCTCCAGAAGATACGTTGATAGAACCTCCTCTTCTGCAGTACCACTCTCAAACTTTTGCTTCAATCCTTGCTGCATTTGCATTAAAGTAACAGCCCCTGATGCTGCTACAACTTGAGATTTGATGAAGTGCCCCTTATCGCGCACCCACTCTGCCAAAAAAGGCACCCCAACGAGAAATACATTCTTGCCAAGTTGCTTTGCTGCTTGCCTTGTATAAATGTATCCTATTGTGTGCAGCATAGGCTCGCCAAAAGCTGCATTGGACAGACGACGGGCTTCTGCATTTTCCCAATCCACAAATTCTTGTTTTCGCCCCTCAACATAGGGCTAAAGTCGGACTTTCAGTGTCTCCACATGCTTCTCCTCCCTCTCTTTCTGCAAGGCCTTCATTCTATACTTAACATTTTCAACATTTAGTTCTTGCCCATTCTCTGCCACATCAACTGAAGCCATTGAAGAGAGAGCAAGTTGCCCAACATAATCTTCAAAATAATCACTACCAAAGATCATGCCAAAGACTGCAGTGGGATCCAACATTGATTCTTTTGACACTCCTACCTTTCCATATTTGTCATATTCCTCACGTTGTTTAGGATCACTGAGAATTTGATACGCCTCTCCAAGTACCTGGAATTTATGATGCGCTTCAGGGTCATTGGGATTCTTGTCTGGATGAACTTGCTTTGCCTTGATATAATATGCTTTTTTGATCTCAGATGCTGAAGCATCGATGCTCACGCCTAGAAGTTCGTAATACTCTGTGTCCTTGGCCATTCTTTAACTAACGAAAGAATGAGATATCATAGCAGCGGGGAGTAACACGAAGAGGAGTCAAACTTCGCTGACGAGAGTAGATGAACATGTATTTCAGAACTTGTCCAGGGTGTGCCGAGGAGAAGATCTTGCATTTGGAGGCACTCAGGGCCTGGAGCGATCTCAAAAATTGCTGAGGAAAGCATCACCCTTTGTATCTTTGGCGGGCGTCACCCTTTGTATCTTTGGTGGGCACGGGCACCACATACAAATCAAACAAAAACAACCCTTTTCTTAAAAATAGGTGAAATGCCTTTATAACACGAAATTTCATCAAAAGATGGAGCTGGGCGGACACTGTGCAAAAGGCTAAGGCCTAGGAAATCAAAATTGTTTCCTTAGTGC
This sequence comes from Pinus taeda, assembly GCA_000404065.3. Lineage (NCBI taxonomy): Eukaryota > Viridiplantae > Streptophyta > Pinopsida > Pinales > Pinaceae > Pinus > Pinus taeda. The sequence continues at coordinate 1,276 of APFE031696165.1, read as the reverse complement.
TTTGAATGGTTTATAAGGCATCGGAAGGGGTCCGATAGCCCAAAAAGGAGGAACTTTCATGCATTTGAGAGATTTTCATGGTTTCTTACATGATTTTTGGGATTTTCATGCCTTGGAAGGAGTCCAAGATGCATGAGAAGATGGTTTGAGGGGGGCAATGAGGGTTCTTGCTAAGTTTCAGGAAAACTTAGTAATTCCCAAGCACACTTATGGTTATTTTTCAACTAGGGGGAGGGGATAAGTATATAGGGGAGTTATTTAACATAGTTTTAGTAGGGGAAGGGGAGATAGATAGGGAGTTACATAATAAAGTTAGTAGTTAAGATGAATTGTGACAAGAAAGCGCTAAGTGTATAACTCTCAGGCTATAAAGGGAAAATAGGACTTGTAGAGGAAGTATGAACATTCCTTGAGTAAAGTAGATCTTTACCAAGGCAATTGATATGAAAAATGATGAGACTAAGAGATAAGAAGCAGATCTTGACCTCTTTAGGGGAAGTTAGTGAGTGATTGAGGAAAGAGGAAGAAGGGGAAGTTAGGCATGCCTCGCTTGAGCTCCTCCAAATGGAAAACTGCCTTATGCTTGAGATGTGAATGGATATGACACTTGAAAACATGAAATGGATCACAAGCCATGATTCTGCAACCACAAAGCTACCTACCTGGCCTACTTACCTAGCATTTTGTCTTCTTTTTGGTTTGGGTGCACTTGAACTAGCAAACCCAATTTTTCAACTTTTCTTTCAGCTATCCTCCTATCTAAATCGATCCTTATCTCTTTCGAGGCTAAGATTAAGCTGATGAGCGCCCTTGTTTCTCTACCTATTTACAAATCTGCCAAGATTAAGCTTGTTTGGACAGATGTTCATCTCTATATTCTTCAGCAAGCAATTGAAACCTAGGGAGACCAAGATTAAGCTGTTTGGCCCTCCTTTAATTGAAAACTCATAAAAATGGATCAACTCATCAAAAATGGAACACAGCAGGGGCATTTAGGCTAGCACACACTCACGACCTCTTCTTTGGCCTCTTAAGGAAATATGGAACATTGCAGCATGCAAAGTATGACATATTTGGCATGTAAAAATGTCGATCATGAAAGATGAATACCTGTTGCAACAGGAGTGTTACACTAAAAATTGTCACCACGACTATTTGCAGTTAGTATGGCTCCATCAATAGTCATACTATCCTCCTTGTCAAGCCTTATACCTCTGCTCTCCATGTCAAACTTCAAGAAAGAGAGAAAGTCATTAAAAATCATGTTTATCTCTGG
>APFE031696162.1:0-22697 GCA_000404065.3 Pinus taeda | reverse complement strand
CCTTATTCTCGGTTAATTTCCCCAACCTTGTTGCTTCTGTGAGACACCCTGTTTCAATTTGTAATCTATTATGCAATTCTGTCTGGACTAAGGCTAAAGTATCCTCATCTTCTTCCTCGTTTAAACCGAAGATTATAAGGTTTAAGGTCCTTTTGTTACGTTCGTGGTCTAATTCTATTAATTTTTTCATTTCGTCTTTAATTTGTTTAATATCTAACTTATCTACCACATTATTTAGGGTGAGTTGGCTATTAACGTTTTCTTCTAATTCTTTAATCATGTCTTTCATTTTAAGACCCTCTAAGGTATCATCGTCTCCTTGCTGGGGTGGTTATCTTGGTTTTGTTTTTCTATAGCATGCAATCTAGTCTCCATTGCCTCCATTTTATTCTCCAGCAGTTCTATTTTATTTTCTATTTGTTTCTGGATAGTGTTTTCAAGAGATGCAAGTTTTTTTTCCAACACGGCTTCTAACTCTTTTTGTATCTTGGCTTCTCTTTCTTCTCTGCGTTTCTCTAAAGACTCTATATATTCATAGAGGCCTTGTAGAGTAACTGTGCTAGGTCTGCCCTTGGCAATCTTTGGTACCTGTGGTGAAGTATTCATACTAGAAATTATATGAACAAATATGTATTAAAAGAAAAAGATAAGGAATGTGTGCACCTGATATCCGAACCTGATGTACGAGCCAAGATCTCCAAACTTTGGAATGCAAGCTTTAAAACCAAGAGACTGTTTATATATTGCCGAGACGACTGTTTATATATCTTCCGAGACTTGAAGAAGACTGAGCCGAATGCGAGTTTATATATCACCGAAGTTCAAACCGAGACTGTTTGTATATATGCGAAGATATATATTGATATATCACCGAAGTTTATATCCAACCGAATGGCCTTCAAACCGGATGCGAGTTTATATATCACCGAAGTGCCAAGACTGCTTATATCCAACCGAATGCCAAGACTGTTTATATTACCGAAGTGAATATATCACTGAAGTTTATATATGCGAAGATATATATTGGTATATAATCTAAGTTCAAATGGCCTTCAATCCGGATGCGAGTTTATATATCACCGAAGTTTATATATGCCAAGGCTGTTTATATCCAACCGAATGCTAAGACTGTTTATATCACCGAAGTTTATATATCACCGAAGTTTATATATGCGAAGATGTATATTGATATATCACCGAAGTTAAAATGGTTATATATGCCAAGAACCGGAACCGAAAACCTGAGCCGAATGCGAAGTTCAAATGGCCTTCAAACCGGATGCGAGTTTATATGCCAGGACTGCTTATATATATGCCAAGAACCGGAACCGAAACCTGAGCCGAATGCGAAGTTCAAATGGCCTTCAAACCGGATGCGAGTTTATATATGCGAAGATATCACCGAAGTTTATATCCAATCGAATGCCAACACTGTTTATATCACCGAAGTTTTTATATACGCGAAGATATATATATATTAATATTTTGATTAGTTATTTTCAAAATTTTAATTGTGTATGTTTTTATAATTTATGTTGTTAAATTTTTTGAATTAAAATATGTATTAGTTTAGAAAATATTTAATGTTCAAGTGGATGTTTCATTTATTTTTAATGATAAAAAATAAACAAAATAAAGTGAGAGGATTTTATAAATATAGTGATCAAGGTATGATTATCTAGTTATTTATCTTAGTGGGATGTTGTAAATTATTTTCCATTTTAAGTTATTTAGCTATTAAAAGGAAAAATAAAAATAAAATAGTAGAAAAAGAAAATAAGAAAATGATGAAAGAAAAAAAAAATAGAGAAAAACGAAGAAAGGAATAAAAGAAAAATAAATGAAATAAAATCTTCAAAAATGCAGGCCAACCAAAATGTTGCCTAAGTTGCTTTGTTTATTATCTTTAAGCTTGATTAAATTAGCAAAAATATAATTTAAAAGGTGAATAAAAGCCAACAATATATTTTGTCATTTTGTAATAATGAATAGGTTCTTTTGGATGAATGAGATCATCCCCGTCAAAATCAACAACAAGGAATGATGTTCAGCCTTGCTCCTCCTCACCCCCGACCCCGCAAAGGTTAATGTGGAGGGAAGGTCCGAAAAGTGATTTGTTTGAAACCAACTTCGACCACGTGGCAGCCCCATAGACATTTCGGGGGGCTCTCCTCCCTTACCACTTACCACCTGACCACCCCCCAAGGAACCATCCTTGACTCCACTTGCCCCGACTCACGCTTGCTCTTGCTCCACTCATACCATGCCACCACATCACACTACGTTACCTCACCCCCTTATGTCACATTACGATCGCCAAATTCCCCACCAACAGTCATCTAGATGTTGGTTATTAACTCCTAAAAACATTTAAAACCATTAATTGTGACGCTCCAAAAATGGTAATTTTATCGTTGATTTTCTTCCTCTTTTCACTTTAAAAATCTCGCATTGCCTAGCTTTTCTCCCTTTTCCATTTCCTTGTGTTAGTGTAGGTTCACACTTAGATATTTTTTAGTGCTTCAGTTCCCTCTACAATTGCCTTCCTCTTCTAATATCAATAAAGTATAAATCAGGTAATTTCCTTTTAGTCTCTTTACAATTTGAAATGTCATCACATAAGGGAAAAGCGAAAATGGTGATTGAGAGTCCTGTCTTACCCTCTAATCCCAATTTAAATGAGTTTCCCTTAGTTGACACACAGTATAAGATAGCGGAAACTCAGTGTGAATTTCATTTATATGAGTTGCATAATTAGGCGAATCAAATTTTTTTAGATAATAATGATGATCTAAGCATCTCAAAATCATTTCTACCTTAGTTTACCTTTCCCTAGAATCATATTTTCTCAAAGTTTCTTACATGGTGTCATTTTAGGTACCTCCCCAACCAAAAAGCAGTAATTACTCAAAACAACCAAATCTTATTGTCAATTAGCCGAGAAGCTATTTGTCAAGCTCTTTAGATTAATTCCCAAACTTCTTTACACCCATTTTACACTCATGCACTCATGAAAATATACAAAAAGTTTACCTTCCCCCAGTGAGCCCATATTTTTTAATGTTTTTTGCCTAAGAATTTTGAATTGCCTAGAAATAATCCCACATATTTGGCTTCTATTTTCCCTAAAATGTCAAGGAAAGTTATTTCCATGGTTACTTGCCTATTAGGTTATCCCACAGACCAATGGGTAGATGAGGTAGTGCTAGGATTTTTGTCAATATTTTCAGTTGGTCATAATCCATTAGTCATTTTCAATTACAATCAATACCTAGTAGATGATATTCATGAGTAATTTCTAAAATTTAAGGCTAAAGGTGTGTTCAAACACCAGTCAGTCCTAGTATATTTGATGATATTTTATCAAGTAGGTGAGTTCAAGTTCCATTTACAGAAAATGGATGAACAAAAAAATCCACTATCAGTTATTCACTTGACTTCTTTAGTAAAAAAAATTTAGATGATTTTTCATTCAACAATTTTGTGGATCAATTTTTACATATATCCTTGTGTCTTCTTAGCAGCGATATTATACCAAGAATTTCATGAGAGATCAAAAATGTTTTACATCTTACAGAACAAGATAAGGTTGGATACTAATATTTTTACCAGAATTATATAGAGATTTGAATCCATGGGTGTGAGCTTCCTCCCTATAGATTACCAATATTTGTACTAGTGAGAATTTTTGCCTTGGAATACATTAGACAAATGTTAAACATGGATGACCTACATTTTTTAGCAAGCAAAATGAAGGCACAATTTAAATTTAAGGCACATGTTGGGCCTTATGTTGTAAATACTAGAGCAGCAACAAAGAAACTCGATGAAATACTAAATCAAATTAAATTTAAGCTAAGATTCACATTGTCTTATGATCCATTAGGGATAATTTCAAGGCTAAGTGTTGAGCAGAAGACCACAACATATGCACATACACCTAGACCAGAGATAGAGCAATATGCCATTCAAGAGCAGTGGACATAGAACACACTACAGGAGGCTGAAGAGAAAATTGTTAGCCAAACATCTCTACAAACTCATGTTCCAAAGGACAAAGAAATCAAGAGACGAAGGGAAAGTATGTTTCCTACAAATTCAAGATCTCAAGTCATAGACTTTTGTGTTTTCAAGAGGAAAAATAAATATCCAAAGTCCAATACTAAGGCTAATACTAAAAGTGATTCTTAGATAATAAATATTTAAGAGGAATACTCAAAAGAAAAGGGCTCACAAGAGAAAGCCACAATGGTTTTGACAGGTATTCCCATTACTTCATTCCCATATCTTGAGGAGAAAACTGAGCCACCTATGTCTTCTACTTCTCAGATTGCAACACAACATAACATTTTTTTCCAGTACAGGGAGATAAAGAAGAAAAATGAAGCATTGAAGGCTACAACATATTCATTGTTTTGGAAGCATACTACTACTACTAAAGATAGGTTATTTTCTACGCTTGACACAGAGAAGGGATAGTTCCAATTGGCCTTCTTGGAACCTACAGTTCGAGCCAACAATGTAAATTTTGAAATGGGACTTGATATGATTACCTGTTTTGTTGAGGTAGCAAAAAAGTCAACCGATTTTGAAAAGTGGTGATGCAAAATACATATATTTTTTTCAGAGCATATTTTTGACACTTCAAATTTTTTATTTATCAAATATAAATATTTGTTTTTAAATATTAGTGATTTTCATGCTGATTCTAAAATATGTTAATACAGCATCAACCCATTTTTTTAGAGGGCTTATTTTTTACACACTATATTTTATAATGTATTAACTGTGGATATTTCTTTTAAATGTTATATTTTTTAACACTTCAAATTTTTTTATGTCTAATTTTTTTTAAATGTTGATTACCTAACAAATTTTCCAGTTGTCTTATTTCTCTTTTTTTAAATGTTGATTACTTAAAAAAGCAAATATAAAAATATAAAAGAACAAAAAAAAAAACATAAAAATAAATAAATTATCTGGTAAACAATAAGAAAATTGAAAAATATATAATTTTTTTTAACTTATAAATAAATAAATAAAATTAACAATTTTTTAAACTATGTAAAAAAAAAACTTAAAATAATTATATATGAAAAAAAAAAAAAAAACAAACAAACAAACTACAAATTTAAAACAAAAACCCAAAAAGGTATAAAACAATTTTAAATATATAATAAAAAATCAAATTAAAAAAATAAAATTACATAATTAATTAAAAAATTTAGAACATTAACGTTAAAATTTAAATATATATATATATATATATTTATTATATTATAATATATATATTCATATATAAAAAAACGTGAAAAAAAAAATTGGAAAAATGGGAGGTGGAGCTGAAATCGATTTTGAGATCGCGATTTCGCCCCACACCACATCATATGGGTGTGGTGTGTGGTGTTAGTGGGGATATTAAGTTATATATTATAGTTTTGTTAGTGATTGTGTTTTTAAGTGGATGGGCTGAAATCCAATTCTCATAATCGGATTTAACCTTGACCAAGGGCACAAGGGGGCGGAGCTACACACAGCTTCACCTACCCAGGGCCATGCCCCTTGGGCCCCTAGGTGTGGTTCAAGTCGGATATCAAACTTCATCCCTAGCCAAGGACCCAGGGGGCTCAGCCCGCCCCCTAGGCGGGCGGAGCTGCGTTCTGCTCTACCTGCCTAGGGTCGCGCCCCTTAAGCCCTTGGGCGAGTGGAGCTGCGTTCTACTACACCCGCCTAGGGCTGTGTCCACCCCCCCGGGCCCATGCATGGGACTAAAATATGATTCTCAAAATCGGATTTCAGCCATGCCCACCTTAAAAAAAATATTATTAACACTAAAAATTGTTAATAATATTTTTTTTCATGATTGGGCTGTGCTGAAATATGATTCTAAAACTCGGATTTTAGCCCCACCAACTTAAAAGGAAAATTATTATTAACAAAAAAATTGTTAATAATTTTTTTTTCAAGTGGGAGGGGCTGAAATCCGATTCTCAAAATTGTATTTAAGCTCTGCCCTCCAATTTTTTTATTTCTTTTAATAATTTTTCTTTTTCTAAGATTTCAATATTAATGTTCATGCAATTGATCAAATTGATTGGCATAAATAGGCAGGTGAGATGATCAATTCAACATTGACAATTTCAACCATGGCTTCCTAAAAAATGCAGGCCTCTTTGAATAATATGCATTCACAACTAAAGATATAGCAAATGCAATTTTTGGCCAAAGACACTAGAACCAAAGCGTTAGAAGATTTAATGATTAAACTAGGATATGATCCTAGTAACATCAAGAAAGTTGAGGATATGATTAAAAATAAAGATGCATATATTCAAGCTCTGATGAAACAACTCAAGCTTCCAACCATAAAAACACCCTTAGGCCAAAGAAATAACTAATCTAGAGATAGAAAAGGAAAAATTGTTTAGATTACTAGTTCAACAGAACATTCAAATTCAAAAGATAGAGAAAACCATGGAGGCACCGTTAAAAGAAAAGGAACAATTAGAAACTGCAGGTACATTAGCACAGCAGGAAGTACAACAAAGAATAGAAACATCCATTGCCTATTCTTCTGAAAAGCTAGTCAATGTTTGGGAGAACTATCATTAAAAAACAAGGAGAATGAGAAGTTAGTGGCAACACTGACAAAGATGGAGGAAAACAAAATCAAAGTTGATAATGCATATCTAGTAAAGGTGCACAGAAACTTCAAACTGACTCAGCAAATTGAAAAATATTAGAATCAATCTTTAACAACTCAAATTTTGGTAGAGGCCAAATGGATCATATGGCATAATATAAATGAAGATATTACAGAGTTATGGTCATTAACTCAGATCATATTTGAGCAGGAGGAACTAATGCAAAATATCAGGCAATCAGTTGAATGAATAAAGATTGAGATTGAACACAGGCCAATAGTAACACACAAAATTACTAAAATAGTGAATTCCAAAATTAAGGAGGGGCTTCAAGAACACCACATTCAAGACATAACAGGCACAGTCATGGAAGTGAAGACAGTCCTAACAAATAAGATCCTCATGATATAGATAGAAAACAAATGCAAAGAATTAGAACTTCAAGTGAAAATATTTAACACAAAAATTGGTTTATTGTAGGATAAAGGACTCCCATCCCTACGAGCTTCTAATGGAAAATTCATTCCATTAGAAATTATCAAGATCATTTATGTAATATAGTTGCAGACACGTGCAAGTTCACCAAAGTAAGATGAAGAATAAGTGGAGAAGCTTTCATGGAAGGACTGTAATATGATCTCTTCATTCAGTATGAAATCCATCATCTATTTCTAAACAAACCAACTTATCAGACATATAAAGAAGTAGATGAGAGATTTCATAGCGTGGTAAATTTCTCCATTCCTAGTGAAGAGAGGTAGGATAAATTGTTGGAGCTCATCGAATAAGGTTAAAACATAAATCCTACAAATTGAGAAGCAGGAAAACAAAAGAAGCATAAATGTAGCTACAATCAGTAACAATTCTTCTCAAAGTGTGAGCAGAACATCCGAAATAGTCCAGATTTCCTATCAAGTTCTACTTTTGAAATATCTACATCTTCTTGTAGAAACTCTATAAGTATTTTGTAAAAAAAAAATTAGAAAGGGTTGGATTATGCAAAAGAGAATATCTTTCTTTGATTATAAGCAGTGAACTATATTTTGAAGTAATCAATTTCAGAAATACAAAGGCAGTGTTGTTTCGGGATTCTGATGGCAAAGAAATGGTGATGTTTTCCTCTTGTTAATGTGTTTTTCTTTCTAAGTTTTCACATGGATGTTCCTTCCTACTTGTTACCAGAATATTAAGAGTTGAATTTGCTTATAATACTTTGCTCTAGCTTGTTAAACAATCTTAATGTTTTCCTTGTGAGATTAAATATAAAATTGATTTAAGTATACTTTGTATTTAATTGAATATTACTTCATATTCATCGTATCCATACCACATAATTCATGAGATCTAAGAATTTTCCTACCTCACCTTGTTTCATCTACTCTATTTATTTGTGATTGATTACTGAAGATTGTATGACTCCATGCCCAATTAAATTTTCTTTCATTCTATAACCAAAATTTTAAAAAACTTACTTTGACCTTTCATACCTTGCCTAAGATCTAAAAAGTAAAATTAAAAATCGTACAGAGAGATCTTTCTATGAAGCTGAAAGGGCGAGATCCTAACTTTAAAAGTAATTTGTAGTTACCTTTGTAGTTTTCTTTTCAACCTATGAAAACTATGAAGTGCTATCATAAAAAATAGAAATTTGGAAAATAAATAAATAAAAAATAGAAAATAAAATTATATAGATAAATATAAATAAGATTAATTAAGAATTATTTATTTACTTAAATAATTGTTAGAGAATAAAATTCATCATAAAAAAATAAAAATTACTAAAAAAATTTTAATATTAAAGTGAGGGGATGAAAATGAAAATAATAAACACAATTCATGAAAATTGAACAAAATCATAAATGAATGATAAACATGAACAAAATCATAAATGAATGATAAAGAAATTTAAATAGGATATAAGTTAATTATGAAATAAATTAAATTAATGTTAAAAAGATCTTAATTTAAGTGATTCGATCAACCATTTGTTATCCTTTTTATATAAATAGTTATATTTAGCTTAATACTCACTCGATATTTGGACGTTACAGACTATCCATTTGAATATTAAAACGGTTATAATATTGTGAATCAATATTGAAATAGTTATGAGATACAAAGATAATAAAACCATTAATTTCTATCATGCTTTATGGAGTTTTTTTATTATTCTTAATTAATTTTAACAGGTTTAATTTAGAAAAAATTATTATTATTATCCTAGATCCATTTTGATGAATAGTATCGCTTAATATGAACATATTATGGGATATAATCTCTCTGCATGCATGATATAATCTCTGTTCGTGTGTGTTTGCTATTTTTTTTTTAAATGTTACGGAGTATATTTTTATATCTCTATATCACCATTAAATATGTGTAATTCTTTGAATTGAATTTTACAAACCTATTAATGGAAAAAAAAAAATTCGTCATAAAATTACATATTACTCAGTCTTTCTATAATTAATTATATATACTCATATAATATATATAATATATATATATATTAAAATTTAAAAGTATACCTATAATATATAATATATGTAATAATTTTATACAACTTTATTATTATAAATGTTATATATATATATATAATTATTAGTATATTTTATTATAATAGATATTGGATTTTTGTTTGTTATTAATTATTTTTCATTTTTATATACATATTATTTGTTTGCATAGTGTGAATCAAAGCTTTTCACCTCTACATATTTGATCTTTCTAGGTGTTTGATAGATCTTGGGTTAGCATGGATCTATGATAATTATTTATATATGCCATGTGTCAACTAAGTGGTGAGCATAAAAAGAATATTACATAGCCTTCATCTTGAGTAACATACTAATAAAATGTTTTAGATACATTTTTTCTTTTCATTTTCTTTATGCAATATAGACATTGCCTCTCTTTATGAATAAATAGATATTTACAATTTTTTTTTTTCTATGTAAAGGCTATATCTATTAAAAAAGAGAAAAATATTTACAGAGAGGTTAAAACCTCAGAGGAGGCTGAGGCCATCCAGCAACTTGAGACCTTGAGAGACATATACTCCTGTAGGAACACTCCCAGGGTTGAGAAAGCTCATGAACATGTTTTTAGGATCCCTTACAGACAATAGTGCGAACCGAATAGGTGAACCTCATTACAAAACAGTCCAGTACTATGGCTTGATGAAGAGCCCTGATAACCAGATATCCAAATACAAAATTTAACAAAAATAATGGCTTTCTGAGCCATGACCTCATGCACAACAAAGGACTATAATGGCTGATAGTAAAATCTAGCCAGGACTCGATACAGAACCTGATTGACATAAACCAGAAATGCATAACAAAATGATATATAGATCAGAAGGGAAAATGCCAAGAGAAGGCACGGTACCAAGGAAATCAAACATGATGCGGAGAGTTCGAAGCATCCTTATCCATCTGGCGAGGAGAGCCCATCCACATGTCAGCAGCATTGTCCCTATCTCCCAAGTTGCCGCCACCTGGAGGAGCTACCAAAATCAGATTGCCACCAGAGGGGTGCACCGGCTCAATCGAAGGTGAATTGCGCTGAGCAGAATCAATTGGAGACTGAGGATCCTCAGGCAACATCCCCGCTTCCTACATATCATCCCCTTTGTAAGCCGTTCCAGCCAAGTCTTCCTGAAACACACTGTCATTCTGGGACTGCGACGGAGAGGTTTGGACGGAGCTGCTGGGCTTATCCTCTTCCTCAGCCAAAATAACCGTAATGTTGGCTGAGATAATTGGTCTATTAAGCCGACTATGAAATTTGAACCGGGTCGTCTGAAAGGAGTTGTGCAGAATGGGACAGCCATGAACAGAGGTCGAGGAAGCCGTGGCTAACGGAGTGATATTCTGGGGGGTAGGCTGAAAGCTACCACACTTGCCATTGGTGCCTCCACAGCGAGAAACAGCATGACGTCGCACCATTTTCCGTGAGACAGAGATACCTGAGAAGGGGATTAAACAAGACCAAACAGAATAGGGCCATGTATGCGCGAACCAGGTGAAAAACAGGCTCCAGACAGGCCTTCCAGCTATTAGAGCAAAGCAAGGATGCGAAGAAGAAGGTAGACGGGTATGGAAAGACCCGATGAGAACGATAACCCAAACCAGAACCTGAGCCATGTATAAAACATCCTGCGCCGGGTCTCGAACAGGGCGCGCATTCATTGTCCAATGCATAACAATTGTGTACCTGCACCTGAGAACATTCATATCAAATGCGTTGAGGTTGTGGGAGCTGTGTATAGCTCACCAGGTGTGAAGCCAGCTGCCGGCGAAGAGTTAACTCACCATAAATGTGCCTCGAGATCACCCGCATCCGGGTGTGTATCAACTTCCTGGTTTATATCATTCTTTACAATGTTGTGGTAATTGGAGAGCTGATCCTTTGAGGCAATGCTGGAGAGCTGCCCTGCAAAGAATTCCAACCCACATTCCACTCCCATATTAGCTAGAAAATTAGCTAGCTTGTTTCCTTCTCGCCTTATGTGTTTGAAAGAAATTGCCCTGTGATGAGAAAGTCAATTGTCAATTAGGTCAAGCCTTTGAGCCATTCTCCAACTGCTGCTAACCTTGTGTATTGGAGTACCCTGTAAGATTTTTGTGACCATGTTAATGATAATTTGCGAGTCCCCTTCAACAATGAGTGGGAAGTATCCTCTATCCTGAGCTAAGATGAGACCACGCCATAATCCTTCTAGTTCCACAGAATTGTTAGAATCCCAGCCTTTTGATCCAAGAAAGAGCAGTAAAGGATTTCCGTGATGATCTCTAAAGACTCCCCCGAATCCCGCTTTTCCAGGATTGCCTTTTGAGGCTCCGTCGAAATTGAGCTGAATCATATTGCTGGGCAGTGGAATCCATCTTGTCGGGATCTGATCACGTAGAGTAGGACTGCCTTTGAGTGAAGGCTTTTGATTCAAGTGGATATTCCAGTTGGCCCAGATGGATTGTTCTTGCAGCAGTAGTGGAAAGTCTTCCTGGGACCAAGACTTGATGGATAGGGATTCTTGAATTTTTTGGCATAATATAGTCCAGAGCTTCTCTGTAGACATAGATTGATCCTTGAATACCCTGCGATTCCGTTCCTTCCAGATGTTCCACATTAGTAAACCAGGAATGAGTTTCCAAAGAGTGTTGAGGATTTTGCTTTGGTATGGTGCTTGAATCCAGTTACGAACAATAGCTTTGATATCCCCATGTACTCTGCTTTCTTTTTGGCAATGGAAGCTAACCTTTTCCCATAGCTTTCGTCCTGTATGACAAGTTTGCATAAGATGTAAAGCTGATTCCTCTACTTGCTTGCAGTTGAGACATATAGAAGGGCCATAAAAATTCCTTTTTCTGAGGTTATCCCAAGTTAATATTTTATTTTGACAAAGGAGCCAAAGAAAAGTGGATACCTTCGGCCAATTGGAGGGGTCCCAGAGCTTGTTCCATAGAGCATCTTTGATTATGCATTCTTTGATAATTACATTGTATGCTTCCTTAGTAGTAAAGATACCTTTCTCCTCATATCCCCACCTTAGGATATCCATTCCTTCTGAAGATAGGATTTGCCTCTTTTGTAATTCATAGGATAGAGAGTTTTGAGCTTGCTCAGAGCCATGCCGAAGAATCTGTTTTGCCTCCATCCAATGTCTGTATCCCTATGTGGAAGAGTGATCCCAAAATTGACTAACCTTATCTAACTCATGCAAATATTTCTCTGGTAAGTGAAGGTGAGAGAGGAGGTCCTTGATTTTAGGAAGCTGCTGCCAGGAGTCCTCCTAGAACCTAGCTGTGGTGCCATTCTTAATTTCCCAGAAGCTGTGCTGTTGTATTAGTTTCCTGTGTTGATTGGCCGAATTCCATATCACTGAGCCCGAACTTGCTTCTGACATTCGAATTCTTTCTTCAAGAGGGTTTTTGTTTGCATATTTAGTTGTCCATAAGGAGGCCCAGGGAGTGTTGGGATTTGAGAGCCATCTCCACAAAATTTTGGCTCCCATGACTGCATTGCTATGCCCCGGATCCCTGAGGCCAATGCCTCCAGCTTTCTTCGGAAGAAAAACTTTATCCCATTTAACAAGGGCCCATTTTCGATTGGGGCCAGAGTTACCCCATAAGAAATTTCGTTGGAGCTTCTTGATTTCCTTGAGCACCCATTTGGGAGCTGCTAAGATTGAAAAAAGATAAAGAGGCATTGAGTGAAGAACAACTTTGATAAGAACTAGACGACTCGCCATGTTAAGTGCTATGTCAGTCCATAGGAGAAGACGCGCCTCTAGCTTTTCTAACAGGATTTTCCAAGAGGAGTGCTTGAGAGCCGAGGCCATTAAGGGCACTCCAAGGTATTTAGAAGGAAGAGAGGCTATGGTAAAACCAAGAATGCGGGCTATGGCATTTTGGGTAGGGACATGAGTATTGAAGAAGAAAATTTGAGACTTGATACGATTGATATTGGCTCCTGAAGCTTCGGAGAAGTCAGAACGGAGAGCTTTGAGAAGGCGTGCTTCCTGAACAGAAGGATGACTAAAGAGAATATTATCATCTACAAATTGTTGATGAGAGTATGTGGGGGAATTGAGAAAGGATAGACCTTTGAGTCACTGAGAATGCAGGGCTGATTTGATGCTTCTGCCTAACCCCTCTGCCATAATGACAAAAAGGAAAGGAGAGAGGGGATCTCCCTGCCTGATGCCCCTGGAAGGACGAAAAGTGGGCGAGGGAATACCATTAATGAGCACAGAAAAGAACGAGGAGGATAACAGACTAAAGACCCATTTGATCCAAGCAGGGTTGAAACCAAAGGCATTTAAAAATTTTTGAATGTAAACCCAGCTTAAGCTATCAAAAGCTTTGGATAAATCAATTTTTAGCTGCATACCTAGTTTCTTTGATTGCTTCAGAGAGTGGATTATTTCATGAGTGAGAATAATACCATACGTGATTTTCCGGCCTTCTACATAACCAGATTGTTCCAGCGAGATAATGAGAGGGAGAAATAGTTTCAATCTGGTGGCTATAATTTTTTAGACTATTTTATAAATAATATTGCATAGAGCGATCAGTCTGTACTTATCCAGAGTACTGGATTCCTCTTCCTTGGGGATTAAAGCAATGAAGGTAGCATTTAACCCTGGGTACATCCATCGTAAAGTGCATGATTCTTCCACCACTTGCCACGCCTCCATTTTGATTAGATCCCAAAAATTGTGAAAAAAGTTGGAGGTGAATCCATCTAGACCCGGAGCTTTCCCTGCTTTCAACTGACGCACAACATTCTCGACTTCCTGAAGGTCTGTGGGACAAAGAAGGAGAATATTATTCTCCTCTATGATTAGCTTGGGAATGTTTCACAAAAATCTGTCAATAGCATGCGTTCTGTCTATGTTAGGCTCTTGGTGCACTTGTTTGAAATTCCTGAGAAATTCACTTTCGATGCCTTCGTGAGTCTCAATTCTTGCTCCCCGCTCATTTTTGATGTGAGATATGTTGTTATTCATTCTGTGTTACATTGTGGTTCTATGAAAGAACTTTGTATTTTTTTCCCTGTCCTTCAGCCACTTTACTCGTGATTTCTGACGCCAGAGTGTTTCCTCCTGATTTGCTCTAGTTAGGATTTGAGCTTCAAGAATTTGTTCCTGTTTTGTGAGATCCTCAGATTGTCCTTCAATTATAATCCTCTATTGTACCTTCTTCATTTCTTGATTAAGAGCATTCTGATCTTGAAAAATGTTGCCGAAAGATGTATGATTCCAGTGTTTGATTTTGCTTTTAAGGTGCCTCAACTTCTGTTGGAACTGATACATCTTGGAGCCATTAGAGGGAATAAATTTGTGCCATGTTGAACTGACCAATTCATTGAAATCCGGATGGGTCAACCAGAAAGCTTCAAACCTGAAAGGTCGTCGAGTGCTGTTGCCGGGTCGATTCCATTGCAATTCAATTGGCCAATGATCAGAGTCCGATATCGGCGGTATGGAAGCAATGAATTCTCCACCCAAGTGAATTGCATTATTAGACAATAAAAATCTGTCACGGCACGAAGCTATTTGTTGCGAACCTTCTCTTTTGTTGTTCCAAGTGAACATGCCATTATTTGAAGGGATGTCTATTAGCCAATTGTTCTTTATGAAGTCTTTGAGTATGTTCCCATCTCTATTGCCTCTGTTTCTACCCCCTTGCTTTTCTTCTAGTCTTGCAATCATGTTAAAGTCACCTCTAGAGATCCATAGCAGATGCAGCCTAGTTGAGTTAAGCTCCGTTAATGTGTCCAGGATTTCAGCTTTGTGTGTAGTTTCCTGAGGGAAATACACATTAGTCATATGACCGTGGATGTTAGAAATGATAATGTGAAAGATTGCTTAGATGAAGTTCTTGTTTGCGTGAATGTTGGTAAGCCGGATCGCTCGCGCATCCCAGAGAACAGTAAGTCCTCCCGACGCCCCTTGAGCATCAACAACCATTACCATTCCACCTGGCCAAGCTTTTGCTGCCATTGTTTCTAGAACTGTCGAGTTACATTTTGTTTCTAGCAAAAAAAGAATATTAGGTTTTTCATGCATGAGCATATTTTTTAGGAGTCTGCCTTTTTTTGGGCTATTGAGCCCTCTAATGTTCCAAGAGATCAGCTTCATTGAGAAGGATTGGGGTTTGTGTTGAAATACCTAGTTAGCTTGACATATCTGCCTGACTCAACTAACACTTCCCCTATTCTGATAGTTCTTTCAAGAGTGGTTTTTCTCCCTCTTTTTTTTCTATCTTTGGTAATGAACTTTCCATCCCATTGACTGCCAATCTGAACCCCCAGAGAGTATTTTTTTTGTGCACGAGTGAGGACCTCCACCAGGTTGTCTACTTGTCGATCTGGAATTTTATCAAAATTTCTTGTTTTTCATGCCTGCTCGAGTCCTAGGATGTCCAGTTCACCAATATCTATATTCTCTTCATCTTCCTCCATGTGTTGGGGCTCTTGGTAATCTTCAGTTGATTCCTCAACATCCTTTGAGGTGGGTGCTGGATTATCTACTTCCATTCTTTGAACGCTCCAGGCCGGGAGTTTGATTTGGGTCTGAGGGATCAACTTACTGAACTGACTTTCCTCTGGCTGCGATGAGGCCCCTTTTTGCTTGTCTTTACTAGTTTCCTTCTCATTTAGAGGCGGGTCTTCGGGCTCTTCATTGTCTTTACTGGCTAGAGCAACGAAGCTGTTGCTAGGTGAGGGTTTTGATGAGTTAGTAGGGATGGTCCTGGTATTGGCTGCCATCTTCTTGTGGCCTCTTCTACGATTTACCACTTTGGTAAACCCATTAGTAGCAGGCTTGTCTAAATCCATTTGAGATGGGGGTATTCTGTTTAGAGGATAGTCTCTGAAGAGATGGCCCAAATCGTGACATTTCCTACATCTAAATGGTACATGCTCATAATCTATCAGTTGAATCCATTCAGTATCATCGTGGAATAGACTTACCGTGTCTGGCAGGGCTTGCTTGAGATCCATGTAGACGTAGATGCGGGAAAATGATGTGTATCTGCACAGTTTTGTTTCCTCCGCAACTTTGATGAATTCGCCCAGAACATTTCCAATTTCTTTTAGTGAATCTTCCTCCCAGTTTCCCCTGGAAGTGAATATAACCTTATCCAGACAGGAGCACAACTAAGATCTTCCTTGTCTGGATTGAAACGTTCAACCCACCCTTTGAGATATAGACCCGCGGAGTTGAAGAAGTATGGACCTCCATCCAGAACTTTGTTACGATCTTCCAAGCAGTTAAATATTGCTGTAAAAAAGCCTTTTGGCCCTAGTTGCAAAGTAATGTGACCCTTTGGATTCCATTTGGAGCTTATCCATCCTCTTAGCGCTTTCTCAATCGGCCAAAGTCCAATGAACTTGCCTATTAACGTGTGATCCTTCATGAACTGTATTCTGGCGTTGATTCTATGGCTGGGAAATACCACTTTTGTCCTGCGAGTGGCCACTGGCCTGCATGTAGATGAGCTTACTTTGGGTTTGTCCTTCTGAGCTTGATCGATGTCCTGATGCTCGTTGTTGTCCGTATTGTCCCTGTTCTACCCTTCTTCGTTGTCGTTAGCTTCAACTGGATGCTTTTTGCCATCATTTATTGGGGGAGGCACATCGCCCTCCCCCTGAGGGGACTGCATGGTTCCTCCGGTCGATTGCAAGAAATGTGAGGCTACAGATTCACCCAAGGTTTGTCAAGGCTGAGCGCTGTCAGGGGAAGACTGCCGCCGCAAGGTTTGCAGAAACCCTAGCCAGAGCGAAAACCCATCGTGAACACCAACCCAGAATTATGGATAAAACATGTTAATATACATGTTAACTAATTTATTTTAATATCAATTTTAGAAAATATATATAATTACAATAAAATAATTGAATGTAAAGATAATAATAATAATAATAATATTGAAATGTACTTAAATATATAGTAATAGAAAAAAAGTATTAATGTGGAGAATGTAATTCATAATAAAATATCTCAATGTGAATGTTAACTAGATTATCCCAATGTCAACAATTAAATTTTTTATTGTAATAATATTTGAAATAGTTGAAAGATTATATTTTGACTATTTTTGTTGAAGGTTAATTTTGAATGTATTTTGGAATTGTATGTTTAAGCTATTTTATTCCATGTATTGGAAGAATTTTCAAGGGTTTAAGATTATTTAAGCATTCAAAAATGCAATTTAAAAAATGATAGAGAGAGAAATTCTTAACCATCATATAATAAGTCCCTAGAAGAATGTAATCCTTGGAGGTCCATTTTTTTTTTTAATTTTGCACTATAAAAATAAATTACACCTTAAGAGATTTAATCTGTCTGCTCTTACTAGATCCGTTATTTAAATGGATCTATATTGATAAATTATACTTGATATAAAAATCTTGTTTTCCTTGATAATTGAGAAAGAAAAAGAATAATAAAATACTCCATAAACATATTTTGTATTTTATTATGTGTTGAGTTTTATTTATAAGTTAATATTTGTTTAGAAACTTTTTTGGCGAAATCACATAATTGATTCATTTGTCGACGCTGTTTCGAACCAACTATGTGTGGTTCATCGTCAGGATTAGTTAATATTTATTAAATAATAAATTTACTTTTATAGGGTTGAAATGAGTAAATACGATAAGTCAATTTTTCTATATACGTTGTTTAGGTATGTATCCCGGAATACCCAAAAAATAATGAAGTGGAGTATGAAAAATTTGGTATTATTTTGTTTAGTAATTTAATTTAATTTAATTTATACATTAATATTTATTAGATGTGAAAATTAATGTATGATATTGAAATGAGTATAGTGATGACATATGAGGGCTGAAGTATAATTTTGTAAAACATAATAGGGGAAAAATTAAAATTTTATTAAAAATTGAAGTCATGAATTTGTACCTATTATAAAATAAATACTTTTGATTTTAATATGAAGTACCGCAAACATGTGTGTGATGAACATGAAGTCAATAGTATCTTTGCATATGTGATACATTACAGATTCACCGCCTTAATACAAAAATAGTTTGCACATGTGATATGTCACGGTTTTACAATCTTAATAAAAAAATTAATTTAAAAAGCATTAATTAAAAAAAAAAAACCCTCTCAATTGAAAGTTGAAAGGAAAATAATCAACCCAACAAAACTTTCAACGACTTGTGTATGAAAAATGATGCAACCAAAGCATGGAGGGTAGAGGGTATTTATCAGAAAGTGAGATGCGATGGAAGTAACGACGGAGGATGAAGACGATTGGAGGTAAAGCCTTCGACGTTGTACCATTTTTTTTATCATTTCATGTGAAACTACAATCATCAAAAGATCTGCATTCATTATAGAATGAATATACTTAGGAAAAGTCATTGATTTGGGCAATAACGTTGAATCGAAGCAAGGGGCAATAATACAATTCCCCCATGTAATTAGCACATTTTGTTATGATGAGGAATACATAGTCGTCCATTGCATGTATTTGACCACCACATATTTCTCATCTACCCACTCAAAATGGGGTGGATATTCATTGGACTGAACCCTAGGTGTTGAATGATTGCTGGGCAGGACTAAAAGAAGCCATCATGTTTATGGACCGTTATGGCCATGGTTGAAGGCATAACAGGTTTAAGGTATCTGCTTTCTCAGCCCCTCCACTTCGTAATTCATAAACATAGCAAGGTTGAAAGATGTCTCAAAATTCAACTGCCTGCCTAGTGAAGTACATGGATGGTGATTATATTTTGACTTCACTTGCAAGTATTGCAAGTAAGGCCTCAGTGCATGACATGTGTTGGTAGTTAAGTACATGGATGGTGATTATATTCTGACTTCACTGGCAAGTATGGCAAGTAAGGCATGAGTGCATGCCATGTGTTGGTAACTAAGTGAGTGATGGAGTTATGTCAAAAGAATGATGATATGGAAATGATGATATGGAAATGATGATATGGTTTGATACTCCATGGTAACTAAGTGAGTGATGAAGTTTTGTCAAAAGAATAATGATATGCTTTGATATTTCATTGTAAATGACAAATTTGTAAATTGGGTAGACGTTTGTATGCTTTGATATTTCATTGTAAATGACAAATTTGTAAATTGGGTAGATGTTTCTAGGAGAAAAGACCAAAAAAATGAGAGAGAAATCTGAGAATAATTCTAGTGTAATATCATTGACACTTTAGATACACTCTAGTTTCTCGAATCAAAATGCAATTTGTTTTTTTGAGTTAATAAAAAATAATTTAAAAAAATACATAAGTAGTAAGTTTTTATTTAATAACAACAGAATTTGTGTTTATTGTTTCATAAAAAAATTAAGCTTGAGAGAATATTTTGTGGTTGTGGTTTTTCATAGTTTAAGAAACATAAATTCGTATTATAGTTAGTTTGTTTAAATAATTTTAAAAACGATTGTGATTTATTATTTATTTTAAATTATTAAAATATATTTGATAATATTATTTTTCTATTTAAAATTGTTATTAATTTACATTTAGTTACTAAAAAATAAAAATTAATATTAATGGTTAAAATCTAACACATTTTCTAAAATGGCTCCTTGTAATCCTGCCCCACCGACAGGAGTTGCTCATTTTCTTTGAAGTAAACATATATGCATGTGAATGCCGAAGCAAAGTCATAGCATAGATAGCAATATGTGTCCACAGTTAGGGACTGCATTATTCATATAACAGGCTTCTCCGACATGAACGCCTTTTTCCTCTTGTACTATTTATTATGAACTCGATGTATGAGACCACACAATTCAGAAATTCAGAACTTGTCGCTCTCCTTATATTTCACAAGATCACAGAGATCAATAGCTTTTCCTTGGCATCTTTCATAATTGTTGTCCCATAATTTCTTTATAGTACTTTTGTTTTATTTGTTTTGGATAGTGTATATCTTTCCAATACACAATATATTTATTTTCCTAATATTTAAAATATATATATTTTTTTAATATTTAAAAAAATGAAATAAAAAATTATAATAGTGAAAAGCTCAAAAACTCTCTTTAAAATTTGTTATTAGTCATATATTTTTTGTAAATAAAATTATAGGTGTAACAAAGCACATTGTTTTCTGTTAAGAAAGAATTGGCTATGTGAATTTTTATATATTCATTTGTATAATAATTTATATACTATTTGTATTGATATACTCTAAGAATATAAATTCCAATTTAGCAACCAGTCTAGAATTCTGGCCCCTATATATATTTATATTTAATGATTTTTCAAATATATATATTTATATTTTCAATTATTATTACTCATTTATTAAACTAAATTAAGTTATATTTTGTAACAAATTAACCAATAAAATTATTTATTTTTTAATTACTAATTATTTGATGATGATGATGATAAACATCCATTAAGACCAATGTGGTCTATCGGATCTCAAGAAAATAATTAAAAAAAAGAGTCTAATTGTCTTTCTTCAAAATCTTGTTTTTGTGGTCAAGGAGAAGGGAAATAAGTGCTTCAAGATCGCTATAGTTGGTTTGGCTTAATAAATCAAGAAGATTGGAGGTATGACTCATGTTACGGAATTGAGAGCAGATGTGGGCAAGAGTCGGGCAGTCTAAAAAGAAGTGTTTTTCATCTTCCATTTATTAATATCACAAAATATTCAATCGTCCCAGTGAGTCTTTGGAGTAGACCACCGCCCGGTCTCACTTTGAAGCTCATGAGAATTAGTTCTTATCCTAGTGATGTTCATTTTCTTCCTAATGTTTGTCAACATAGAGAAATAATTATAGTTATCAATAGTGAGGTTAATCACCTCTTTATGGTATCTTAGCTTCTTTTTACCCTCCAACTCCTTACCATCCCACCTTTTATTTTTACAATACAAATATATATTAATATATAATATTTAGAATTTAATATTATTTTCAATTTTCTAATAAAAAAACGACTAATATTATAACCCATAAACCTGGACTAAACTAATTAACACCCTTAATATGAAATTTACTTTCTAATTTTCCATTATATAAAACTTAAAGTAACATTACCATTATATAAAACTTAAAGTAACATTACCATTAGCTAATGGCTAATCTATTCCATGGTACTGAATTTTTGAACTGCCCTATTAAACCACGAACCAGATAGAATAGCCGAAGTTTCAGATTTTTTTGGTTAGTACGAATGGATTTGGTAACTAGTTAAATTGATAAACAAACAGCATTCATGATTGTGTGAGCAGAAGAAATACATAAGATTGTGCATCACACTATTCAACTAGCTATTCTCCGCACATATATTAGTCATTAAATCGGTTCAAAGATGGGACAGACAGTCTACCATTGTGTAGAATGTCCCGTGAAATTTTGTCTTATATTTATCTATCTATATATCTGTCTTATATCTATCTATATGTCATTAACCGTTACTTATGGTGCTTTGTTGGGCAATTGTACTAAATTGTAAAATTTATTAATGATTAATTATATAGATTAAACTATATATAAACACACACCATCAACAATTACACTTCTAGGGTCTATTAGTGGTTAATATATGGATTGAATTTTATCGCATAACCACAACTTTGTTGCAGCTTAATTTTTTCATTTTGTTTATGTATCCATGATTTATGCAACTTGCCTTTCATTTTATTAAGGTTTTGTAATATGCAAGCTGGCTTTGTTTTTCTTCCCGTGCACGAGGATCACTTTTTTTTGATAGAAAGATATTTTTTTAGTTCAATGTTTTGTCAATGTTTTTAGCATTTTCTTGGTAAACATACACTTAATGGAAACAAAATGAAATTGTTTGATCTATGCAATTCATAATCGGAAACGAGGATAATGTTTTATATAATGAAAGTCCTTCTTCATTGTCAACTATTTGTCTACCCAGATTAATAATAAGACATCATATAAAGACATTTTTCTAATCGAAAAGACATGATAAAGCCTTGGCCAAGTATCTTTCTTAATTGGGTTTTTTCATAAAAGAACTATGGTGCAAATTTGGCCTTGCAAGGGGACTCAAAAGGCTAGGGCCAAACACTATAGTAGCAATAAGGGAGATTGTCATTGTCACCTTAGTAATATTCTTCCTATCCTTTTGTGGAATTTCGCCACATTGGAGACATCATAGTACTCACTTATAAGGATGTTGTAAGTTTTAGAGTTTAAGGTGATACATCTATAGGCTAGGTGAAGACACTCTTTAATGGACAAAGACTCAATTATTCTTGATAATAAACAACTTATCATGCACCTAGAGTATAAAAGGAATTATATTATTTAGGGTTTCTTGATACGCAATAACCTTAAAAGAGACATGAAAGTTAGAGAAAAGATTTTCTAAGAGATTAGGTCAATAGAGAAAATTCTCAAGGGAAGCCTCAAGTTGAAGCTTTCAAAAGTCGCAAAGTCTTGTAACTACATCTACTTTTCCAATATATCTATGGACTGAATGATGTGAAACTCTTAACTTCATTTCTTCTATTTCTGCCACAATGCAATTCCCAAAGTACCAGACATTCAAGGG
>APFE031696158.1:28686-46545 GCA_000404065.3 Pinus taeda | reverse complement strand
AAATGACTCAGATCTTCCCAGATCAACGGTGGACAAGACTTCCGAATTGCCCTATGATCAGTTTAAGTTTCTCAAGGGGCGGGGTCGGGAAAGCATTTCTTTGTCCAAGCCATACATCCACACGTCACTCCTTTGTTCTTTCGGACCACCCCTTTGAAAAACCGTTAGCCATCCACCTTCCCACAGTTGTGATTGTGGTTTTATTTGAAATACTCTTGACCTCCAAGCGATTGTGATTATTTTGACTTCTACCCCTAATATAAAAGTGATATGAGATAGGATAGTAAAGTCCACCTCTCTTACTAACAAGCTTCACTCCTCTTTCCTCTCCATGATTGTTGTGTTTGGGATTTATTACGCTTTACATTTTTTCCTGATTTCCTGCAAAACATCATTTGTTTCAAGTAAAAATTGCTTGTTAGTCTCATTTCATTTTTACTTATCTATTCTTGTTTTCCATGTTTAGTTTCATGATAGAAGAAGAAAATTTTGATGATAAGTGGCACTTTAGTTCAAATAGACAGACAAACATCTAGATAATATGATGGAACAAACAAAGTTGATGAAGACAACATATCATATTCATAAATTTCTACCAAAAATCTATTTTTCTTTAGGTGTTATTGAAGGGATTTGTTTAAATGCCCTCAACGCTCTACCCAATACATTCAGTTGCTTTTCTGATATTTAAGCTTACTTGTTGTATGAAATTAAGGTCTGGAATTTTATGAAGAAAGACTTACCAAATATCGCACTATTGTTCTTTCATACCCTTTTCAGTAGAACGACTGGAACACTATTTTAAGATTTGTCATAAGGAATTTTGAGAAGTTTCATTTCTATACTCCTGAAATCATCTTTTAGATAAGGACTAAATTACTTCTGTTTCTTTTATGGGCTGAGCAACGTGGATCTAGTATTTCTATCTTTTTGCCTCTGTTTTGTTCATAAATAAATAGTGAATTTTTCTTTTCATATTGCTTATTACATGGTATTTAAAGAATAGTGTTACATGTATTCATTTATGATCATGCTGCCATTGGTATTTTCAAAATACATGTTAAGAAATTTTCTTTGATATTCTAAATATGATATGAGTTATACATAGTACTTTGATTAACTATTTAATCGAAGTAAGCATCTTCAAATATTTTCATTTCCATTGATGCTTGAGCAATCTATATTCTCATTTACTAAGGAAAATCATTATAGATCACACCTAGGTGAATGTTAAACAATCCCAGGTTATAAACTAGATTAATTCATATGTTTTCCATTTGATTCATTGCTGAAAATCCATTTATTTCAATTCATTATAAGAATTACACATTCTTTCAATCATCTTTCATTGGGAAACTAATCCCATCATATCCAGTCGGAGCCACTATCTAAATGGAAAAGGAGTTGACTTAAGATCCAAACTAGGTGGCTTTCCCCCATGTTGATCCAATGATTTTCAAGGCCTCAACACATTGGTGAAAACTTTTGCATAGAAAAATTAAGAACTAATAGAGGCCATGAATACTTCTATGCTAACAGGTACCTGACATAACCATCAACATTGACAAAATTTCCCTACACTTCTAACTTACCTTTAAGTTGTAAGAAAACTCGGTCAACTAATTATGAAAATTAGATTCAATATTCACATCATGACATTCATGAAAGATATATCTACAAGATCACTACATATATGTTCAATGACAAGCAAATCATCTTCTCGATCATAAGGAGTTATATCTGAAACAAATTCTTCACTAATTGTGTTATACTCCTTTTGAAACTCCTACAAACCCATATATTCATGTAGAAACAAGTATTCATCCCAGTTACTTGAATGACCATTACCATATAATTCAGAAAGAATTTATTATGGCCATTATCATCGAAGGGTTCATCTTGTTATAAGAAGAGCTTCGGCGTAAATCACATGAAAAAGACCTTTGTCGACGCATTTCGAACCAACTAGTGTGGTTCATCGTCAGGACAAGTTGAAGAAACAAATCTGGCCTAGCATGTTAAATAGACTGAGCAGAGACTCCAACGGCTACATAATGGCTATTTTTTACTCTAGGACCCAGGCCAAAATTATATTAATAAATTTAATATTATTAATAATATAATATTCTATTTCTAGAAATTAGTAAAATTAGGTACAATGAATAGTATCATAAGTAATTTATTTAATCAAAATAACATTAGGTTGTTAATAAAATAATACTAATGGTTATTAAAAATTATTATTTTTTTGAATGATTTCTTTTGAAGATATAATTTAGGTTACATAAATAAAATATATATTCTTATTCCAAAATATTAGGAGGAATATCAAGATACAAAAATGGTTGGTTGACAAGATTAGATGAATCACCATCAGAGAGACCTAAAATAAAGACAAGATCTTAGTCAACAAACTGGTCTTCTAATTCAATGATTGATTTAGGTCCAACATATGGAACATCAAAGGGGAAAGGAAATGGGACAAATAACAAACTCTATTCTTCCTCTAAATGTTGAGGATGTTCCTAATCAACGCGACATGATGAATCTAATTCAAAATATTTTCTTTACATTGAGGCTAACAAATGAAATTTCTCATCCAATAACTTTTGGTTTGTTTCCTCATCTAGAAACTGATAAAAAATATGAAGGAACCAATCAGAAAAAATCTCTTAATATTCATTCAATTCCATTCTTAGTTGACCGATTTCATCAATAACATCCTAATATTTGTATTTATGAAAATTTCAACAAAGATCATTAAAGAAGTGTTTGAAATATGTGATAGAAGAAGTCAGTAAATAATAGCACCATTGCTTCACACAACCATTGAATGTAAGGGTAAACAATTGTGCAATGATTTCTTCTGAATTGCAATCATTCAAGAAACAAAACTGAACAAATTCAACGGTGTAACCAAGAATGGTTTTTTCACCCTTTCCATCAAATTTGAATCATGATAAGTATTTAAGAGGTTCACATGGATGATAACATCTAAATCTTGTGTAAAACACCTAGCGATTGTGATTAGGGATGAATCCATTAAAGGTAAAAGATTAAAATAGACTTCAAAGGCTTAGCTTCTCATCTGGCCATCATTCTAGTGCCAAAAATGTTGATGGTGCTAGATTCCACGAACTTTGTAAGGGGATTTCCTAGATGTGAAGTCGCAAGAATACCTCACACGATTTTGTGTAGGTGTCCCATATGGTCATACGGCTCGAGCAACATTGAAATGGTTTTCTAAGAAGTGGCTTCGTTACAATAGGAAATAAGAAAATACAATGCCTTTTTGGGGTAGCAAGACTATGAGCTTTATAAGATGCTCAATGTAAGGTGTATGAGGGAAGATTGCATCGATGGTGAGGGAAATGAACCATCAATTCGAAAAGTAATAGTATTATCTTAAATGAGTGCCTGAGAATAAAAGAGAGGCTTGGTGAGTACCTATAAATTAGTACGCATGATAAATAAAATACATTAAATCATAACAACATCCATTCAATAACAACCATAATCAAGCAACTAAATAGTTCATTAACCTAACGTATAAATAAAGAAACATATATTGTACACATAACCAAAATAGTCCAAGTATATACACGATGCATGTATGAAGTAATGTCAACTCATTGAGCTCTTGATAATAAGTGAGAGATCCCATGTACACTATTACATGATTGAATCACTATATCCAAGATTAAAACATGAAGCGACAACTTTATTATCCAGAAAATAATGTATCTCCTATGGATTACAAGAGAACCCAAGTCTAAAACTCCCTAAAAAGCCATTTGTGAGTTATGAGGAGCTATTTATAACAAATACAATGATTCTTGAGCTTCTCATGACTCTTTTAATTCTATGACTATTCATATTCTAATATGACTCATTACATTCCAATGTGTGTCCATGAATATTCCACATGAATTCCTTGCAGTTCATTACATACATTTATTACATTGGACAATTTACACATGAGGCAGTGGCCTAATAAGACAAAAATGCTTGAAAAAAACTCATCAGATGGATAGATCATGTGCTTCTTCATGGAGTTCATTTATGATACAAGTGTGTCATACTCAAAACTCCTTTTCAATGTCTTTGATCATGTCTTGGAAGTCTTCCTTGTAGTGTGCCCTTACCTCCAATTCCTCTAACAATATGTTCTTGGAGCTCGACTCAACATTATTCCATAACCTTGAAGGATTCATGTGTGCTTTGACTAGTGGAAAGGCTTACTGTTGAATGAAGTATTTGGTCACTCCCAAGTCTTCCTATTTTGTTACCTTCATCATTTATTTAATGTAATCTCTAATCTTGTGAAAGATGACCTCGTTACCGCTGAGTGCCTCAAGGGATCAAATGTCAAGCATCCCATTCTTCTATGTAAGAGAATCAAACCCATTATGCAACTAGTTATATACAACCATAGTATCAACCAACTGTGCTCTCAAAGTGATTAATTATGTAGGTGGATTAGCAATTGCACTCTATCTATTTCTACAGAGAGCTTATCCTTCTTTCATAAGTGCAACAAGTCATTTTGATATTTGGAAATCCACTCCTACATCTGGTCAAGTACTCCGGTTACTATCTTTATGAGTTTCACCACTTCCAATGCATTCTTTTGAATGAAAGCCATGACCTTCTATATAAGTAGCATCTCATCATATAGTTCTACCATGGTATCCTTGATTAGTCCCAATTCATCTAGCATGGATCACTTCCATTTTGCGGTGTTGGAGTTCTATGATAATAGTCGTTGGTTCTTCACTACAAGATTCTCTCCATGTTGCTTCGATGTAGCAATTTCTATTTCCAGCCTCACATTATCATTTAGAAATTAATATGGGTTATCATATGCCATTGTAGCAAATGCAACATTCATTGTGATAACTTCCATCAGATTTCTTCTAGTGTTGGAGATGATCACCCTTTTTGTTGCTACTGAGACCTCGTTTTGAGGATAATTGGGAATGTACCTATACCTTTGCTGCAAGATCCTATTGTTTAGTTGATCAAAGGTTACACAGAAAATATCTCTGACTTTGTCTGCTGGTGGAGGTGTAATGCCCATCTCTTTGAATGGAATATGTCTTGATGTGGTTGGATGTTCCCTTGGAGTATTGAGCTGATCATCTATGGGTTGGATGTTGTCTTCTTCCTCATACCACTCCTCCAGTTTATGAGTCAACTATTCTTTTTCCAACCTATGGGTTGCTTCCTCCTCTTGAGACTTCCTTTTTGTTCTTCCTCTATTAGTTTTCTGTCTTTTTCTTCTATCAATTATTTTTCAAGAAAATCATCCTACTTCCTGCCCTCATCTTCTTCTTCTTCTCCTCTCCTCTCTAGGTATATTTATTGTTATAGACATATTTGGGCACTGCAACCCCAAATCATATATTTCCATAGACCAAGGGCTTTTGAGTCCCTAAAAGTGTTGTTTCATGCCCTAAAGGAACGAGGTCAACTGATTACATTGTCTCCTAGAAGTTCTCCATAGAAACCTTCTTAGAACTGGTCAAAACTGGACCATACAAACTGCTCAGTGTAGAGGGTGCGACGCATCTCACCTGCTCAATACAAAAAGTGTTATGCACACTGAAAAGCCCTTTTGTAGGGTGCGATGGGTGAGAGTAGACAAATGGCATAGATAGTTTGCAAGGTGGATGATCATGGAATCTTCCAGAAACTTCTCCTGTGACACTTGCCTCTCTGAATTCGCCCAGGAATGAGTAAGAGATCATCAATATCCAAGTGGAATCAAGGACTATCAGAGAGAGGACACTAATCAAATCAAAAGAAGCTGACTCACCCTCTTCCAATCATATATATATGGATCCCTCATCCCAGAGATCCAAAGGCTAGAATCTTGTATCTTGTAAGGAAATGCTGTTGGTTCCCTGGTGGAATATCATAGTGTTGGGTGATCTAAGCTTTTCATGAGGTGAATAAGGGCTTTCATGCTGGGAGGATGACATTGGGTTAGATCAATGGGTTGTAATCCTCTCTTCTAATATCTATATCAATAAAGCTACTCAAGTTTTCCTCCACATTCTTGTATGTTTGCTAATATATGCATGTGTGTGGTCAATATATATCTGGTCCTATATTGTTTATGATTGTAGATCTCTTCACTTTGAAGGTATTATGCTATTTTGACTTTACATGTACTCCTTGAAGCGAAGTGGTCAAGGGAGGAGTGGCGAAGATCTATCAAAGGGGAGAAGGAACAAGCAGAGAACGAAGCGAAAGATCGAGGTTGGTATTCTTTGCTCTTCTCCTATCTACTTCTCGTAAATGAAAATGAAAACAACTTTAATCTATTTGTTTCTAAGATAGCTACCCATCTTAGTGAGACTAGCAGCTTTGCATAGACACTAGATTTCCTGATAACAAAATGGCGACTCCACTGGGGAGCGAGTAGTTTGTTTGCTTGTCTATATTTGTTTGCTTTATAAACTTACAGATAGAGCCTGAAGTCAAGCCAGCTAGCCTTCGAACTGCATTTGTTATGCAAGTGCAAAGTAGATCAATGCTGCTTTAGTCTATCTCTGGGTTTTGTTTATAAACTGAACAATTGGTTTCCAAACATCCTAATTGCCCTAGTGGTGGCTCAAGTAGCCTCATTAGATCAGCCCCTGTGATTTGCATTTACTGACTATCATTTGCTTGGCTTAAATCCCTGAACTGAGCTACAAACTGTGACCAAGAACCCAGTTGAAGTCTTGTCCCTAGACCATCGCACCTTCTTCTCTTGGGAATCTGGATGCATCGCACCTCCCGTGCACAGTAGGTTAGATGCATCGCACTTTCCCTATGTTACAGGTGCGATGATCAGATAAGACCTCTTCTGCTTCTAGATTTTTGTTTTTGTTCACTCTCTTTAGCTTTATTCAGGAGTTTTGTTGTCTATGATCAGTATACCACTATGGAAACGCCCCTCCTTTGCATGATTCAGCCTCCATAGTACAAAGAACTATAAATATTTTTATGTATTGTTTGCCATTTACAGTCCTCTTTTACAAAGAAGTAGCGTAATCAAGCTGTTCTCTTTTGTTTTGAAAGTGTCACAAGTGTCATTTTCTGTCAAAGAAAAGAATGCTATTGTTCTTGATGGTCGATTACATTGTTACTCTTGTATTTGATTTGAATTAATAGTTTTTCAAGTGTCGAAAGCAGTTTTCAATTCAAAATCGCAAAGTGTCATCATTATCTTCCTTTTGTTTTTTTGAAAAGAAAATCGTTAGTACTGTTGCTTGAAATGATTCAAATTTGTACTTAGCATTCTTTTTGTCATCCACACATTAAGAAAGCGAAAAAAAATACATGTATGTGCATTTTCATTTAGACTGATTGTTGAGTTTGATTTAGGATGGTGCATTTAGTGTGTGCTCTCTTCTCTATGTTGAAAGAATCTCATTTCTCTTTCCTTAGTAGCTAGGATTTTCATTGCAAAAAGAAGATTAAATCATTGTTTATCATCTTAGATTGCATTTTAGGAATTGTATATCTACATCACGTGGTGAACCTGAAAGGAAAAATTCTTAAGAAAGATCAACCATAAAATAATTTCAATGAACATAAAAACGCTTTGGAACCTAATGCACAACATTTAGAAGTCTAGGCTAGAGACGTATTCTGGCGTTGTAAAGCCTGGTAACTATCGCTTTCATTGTAGGTTGGGTGATTCCTCCTCTTTGAGATGACTAGTGTCAGTACGGACTTGTGCTCCCACGTACTGTCAAGTATATATTAGGAGACCACAATAGGCTATATCCTTTATCCTTAGGAAGCCATGTCTGTTTCCCCATCGATCGCAATGCACTGAACACAGCATTTGGGAAGATTGACTGCCATACCGTAAAAAGTATTCTGCAGTTTTGTGATTGGTTTGGTAATCCCCTTGTCTAGATTTCCATATTAGTCTCTTTCGTTCCTTTTCAAACTCCTTAAAGGAAAAGTTCCATCTGAGCACTTGTCACTTCAGGCTCATTAAAAATCGAAGGTGACTAGAGTCATCTTTAGCTTTTTCTCGACTCTTTAAAAAGGAATTTGTGTCCATGCATCTAAAATTCATTTAATTCGGAATCATTTTCCCCTCTATTTTGAGTTGATTGAGTAATCCGCAATCGTGGAAGAAATTCAATCGAAACCCCATTGTTCGCAGAGACTTACGAGTCAACCATCTTTGACTCTGGAGATGAAACTATTCCGGAGAAAGAAAACTCGTTTAACCAGATCAAAGTCCATTGGTTTGCTTGGAACTTGTGTTCCAACATCCTCAGGGACTCCGGTTACTCCAACCATCTCTGTTACTCCTGCCTTCACAAAAGAAATTCCGCAGCCACAAGAGGACATTAGAACTGATCCTAGTGTAATGCTAAATGCTTCTATTCCTGAATTAGCTCCATCTACAACTGATTCAGAAGGTGTTACCCCTCCAACAGCTACCAATGCAGAGTCCATACCTTCTTCAGTACCAGAAATATTTTACGGACCTGACGGTCTACCTCTTCTGCCTGGGTTGATTGCAATAGAAGAGACTGTGGAAGATCCTCCATCCAGTTCTCCATTACATTTTGGAGCCAAGATCACCCTATATCCTTCGTCAACAGAAGTTAGTCTCCCTTCATCGCAAGTTCCTGTAGAATCGCTAGGAAATCTTTTGGATAGGCTTGATATGTCTGAACAACCATCGACATCTAGGACTATGTCACCTGACGCAGCTGCAGCAGAACTTCCTGCTGCTACTCCAACAATGTTTGCTAGTGTGCCATCTGTTCCAACTAGCTCTCAACGACTAGATGGAGTCCATTCAGGGACTATTTTGATAGTATGGTCTATTCCTATTTGTTCATCCGGAATAATATCTGGAATCTCTTATGTTGAGTCTCAACAAATTGATCCTTCGCAATAGTATCAATTTAGGCAGTCCAATCCCCAAAGGCCAA
This sequence comes from Pinus taeda, assembly GCA_000404065.3. Classification (NCBI taxonomy): domain Eukaryota; kingdom Viridiplantae; phylum Streptophyta; class Pinopsida; order Pinales; family Pinaceae; genus Pinus; species Pinus taeda. The sequence continues at coordinate 37,588 of APFE031696158.1, read as the reverse complement.
TCATTCCTTTGAGCATTGGATTGCCATCATATGGGGGGCAATATGCCCTTTCATTATTTCCTCTGGGAGGACAACCATATGGGAGTTCCCAATAGAATTCGGGTCATGGTGGAATTGCATCTAGCGGTTGGGTGCTAATACTGCCTCAACAACCAAGAGTTGTATACTCAATGCAACAAAGCCCACCTGTGTCGAATATCCCCACTACACCGGCCATTGTGATAGTGCCGTATGTGCAATAGTTGCCTATTGTATGTCAACTTCAAGTCTCTCAGTTGTAATACAATAGCCTCCTATCTCCACAACACAACCACAATCACCGATTAGTGGCTGCCTAACTGGGGCGACCCAGATTCAAACAGGTACTATTACCCCTCATCTTGATCAAATAGCCAGTATTGGACAACAGCAAATGGTTTCACAACCATGGCTAGTGCAATATCAACAACCACAATTCCAACAAGCTTACCAAGGATCTGAGAAACAAATCTTTGCAAGTAATGGGCAACTGCGTATTCAAAACGGTCAACATGAATCATTTCATAACGATTATGCTCATAAACCCTACCAAAGTTATCAACATAAAATGCATTATGCTAGTATGCAAAGACCCACTACTCAAGCAATACCATCCTATCTTTGGTATGGTTCACCGAATCTAAATCAATAGTTGCCCTTCGTGGCGACTTTAGAATTACTAGATCTAAATCGACTAACAAACGATCCAATTTCTTATGCCCCTTGGTGGCTTTCGATTCCTCATCAAATTTCGTCAGATATTCCTAAATTTAATGGAATTCCAGGTGAAGACTCATCGAATCATGTGATGACCTTTCATCTATGATGTTCATCCAACACCCTAAATGATTATTCGATTAGGCTTTGCCTTTTTTAGCGAACGTTAACTGGTCTGGCAGCAAAATGGTACATTGAATTTCCTAGAGCTTCATTTGATAACTTCAACACACTTGCCACAACCTTTTTAACCCATTTTCAGTTACCCATAAGGTACGAAACAGGAATAAATCTTCTTACCAATTTCAAACAAATGACAACCAGTCACATTTCTGATCATATTCATGAGTGGTGGTGTTGTCGTAGAATGGTAAAAACATATATTCCTGATCAGCTGTTAGCTGAATGGTTTATTAAGTCATTGTTACCCTCTATCATAGAAGATGTGGAAAAGGGAGGGGTCATCATTGAAGAGCAAGTCATTGCTTGTGCACAATATATACACTTGATCTATACTCAGTCTGGCACGCTCTATGACAAAATCCTTGATGCTCCTAGACCAGAATTTTCCATTCCTCCTCCTCCTAAATCAAACAAGGACTCTCATGTCGGCGATGGTGTGATAGCTACGACTAGAACCAAAACGGTAAAGGCTACGTCAAATAAAGCTCGTACAGTTTCTAGTCAAAATGCAATGAAGAACTTCTCACCTCAGAGGTAAATGCCATGTCAACTGACAAAGGCAAAGAACGGAAGCAACAAGGGGGCAAGAAGAAAAAGAAGGGGAAGAAGAAGAAACAAGAGGACTCGTCTCCTGAAAAATCTTCTGAAAACCCTTCTGGGCAAATGAAACCCCCTTCAGGGTGTCAGATATGCAATGAGGATCATTGGACGAGATATTGTCCACATAAAGCTGAAGTTAAAAAACTTTTTAAGAGTTCGAAAACCTCAATAGTATTGACTGATCCACTTCCAAACCCAGGAACCAATTTGGTTGCTAGTGACAATGCTTCCCCATTCCAAGTGCTTATGTTGTCCATTTCAAAATAGAAAAATGATGCTTTGATATCGACAAGGAACAAAGATTATGGGAAGCCACAGTTGTCGAACAACAAGGCTACTGATCAACCTAGTAGTTCAAAAACAACTTCGACCAAAGTTGTGCCACCCATCATTCCTGAGCTAACAATAAAGCTGCCGAAGGGAGTAGTACACAAATTGACATTTAATCCTCATGCCAAAGTAGCATAGAATTATAATATAGTAGAGGACCTGGCCCAATCATCGTCTGCTATGTCGACAATTGAGGTACTACAAAATTCACCCTCCCAAAAGAAGGCTCTATTATCAGTAATAGGTGGGATTGACCCAACAAATTCCAACCTTGTGGCCTTTAATCATAAAGGATATAACCCTCAGTTAACAACTCAACTTGCTTTCCTTATTCAAGTGAAAGCCCTCAACAAAATTGTTCATCGAACGATAATCGATGAGGGAGCATCTACATGTATTATGTCGATGAGTTGTTGAAAAAATTTGGGCTGACCACCCTTGTCACGATCGTCAACGACGTTGAAAGAATTTGATGGACAAACATACACTCCATTCGAGATTTTAAGTAGCTTGTTAGTCGAACTGGGGAGAAAGACAGTAGAAATTGATGTTGAAGTTATCGACGGGAACCTCGATTACAACATCCTACTAGGAAGGCCTTGGATATATGCTATGGCCGTTGTTGTATTGACATACTTTAGAAAGATTTCATTTCCTTACCAAGGAGGAATTACAATCATAGACCATCAAACATTTCTCCCCAATAGTTCACAAGTTACAGGAAGCATTCCAATGATCCATAGGAGCTTTCAGTCTCTTCAAAATATTAGAGTAGGCCTACTAAAAGACCCAACATTGATGGGTACTTTTTCCCTACTGCCTCCAAATGATCTGGCAGAAGTGGCCATGGTGGGAACCTACAATATGGTGTCTTCCATTCAGAAGATATCCGATCACGATGTTAGCATGGATAATCGCAAGGTTTTGCTTCCAAGCCCAATAGAAATATTGTAACAATCAATGTTTTCGACATGGGAGGCAAACCCAAATCAATGCTCATCAAGCGTTTGGATAGATAGGTCTAAGGAATATAGTACCCCTTCAGATCCTTGGTCGCATGTACATTCTACAGATGAAGGAATTGTTCAGTCAATGATGATTGACGTGGCACCATGGGAAGATTACCACCATCGTTCCCATCTTCCAAATTATAAACAAGATTATTCTACTGACCTTGATCATCCTTTAGTATTTGATTTCCTATCGAATACTATAAATACGGTGAATTCTGAGCGAAACTTGTCCAATATTGAAGAGATTATCGCCATCAATATCTCGACCAAACCAAATGTTGTAGAGAATATTCATGTCGCTAAATCTTGTTCTCCTTCACAACTAGAAATATATTACACTCTCTTTCATGTGTTCAGAGATGTCTTTGCATGGTCATATGAAGAAATGCTAGGCATCGACTCGAGTATCATTGAACATGAAATTAAGATGTATCCACATTCCTCTAACCGATTGGGTATCGAATATTGTTCTTGTAATGAAAAAGCAAGGAATGATTAGAGTGTGCGTCGAGTATAGGGATGTAAATCAAGCTTGTCCAAAAGACAACTACCCTACACCCTTCATTCATCAGATAATTAATGAATGCGCCAGATGTGAAATCTTTTCATTTATGGATGGATTTTCCAGGTATAATCAAATAAATATTCGCCCATAGGACCAGTCAAAGACTGCATTTATTTGTCCATGGGGCACATTCGCATACCACAAGCTACCTTTTGATTTAAAGAATGCAGGGGCAACATTTCAGAGGGAAATGAATTATTCCTTCCATGACATCAAGAACATCGTTCAACCATATCTCGATGACCTGCTGGCTCACTCGCGAAAGCAGACTGATCATCTGCAGCATTTGAGAGCGATATTTCTACGTTGTCGACACTACAAGATATGACTCAATCCACACAAATGTGTGTTTTGTGTCGGTTCTGGTAATTTACTTAGCTTTGTGGTCTCGAAGGACAAGATTCATCTCGACCCATGTAAGGTTCAGTCAATCATTGATTTGCCTCCACCTCCAATATGCTTTAGATTTAGAAACTCCAAGGGAAAGCAAACTTTCTGAGGAGGTTCATTCCAAATTATGCTGAAATTGCTAAAGGTTATACTTGTCTATTGGAAAAAGAAGTACCCTTCATCTGGGATCAGGTTGCACAAGCTTCCTTTGATGCTTTAAAGGAATCCCTAATAAAAGCATCATTAATGTATTCTCCTGATTATCAAAAAGACTATAACCTGTATCTGACTGCAGCAGATACAACCATAGCAATGGTTTTAATTCAAGAAGACAATGGAATTGAACATCATATCTATTATTTAAGCCGAAACTTAAATGATACAGAAAGAAAGTACTCCTATGTTGAAAAGCTAGCTCTCGCAGCTGTTCAAGAGATACAGAGATTTCGACACTACATCCTCTTTCGAAAACCTACCATTTTGTCAGATTGCAACCCCATGACTTATATCTTGTCGTGACAGTTACTCGGGGGCAAATATTCCAAATGGATAGAAATTTTTCATGAGTTTGATCTGGAATTTGTAAAATCCAAATCAAAGAAATCTTTGATTATTGCAGAGTTGCTATGTGATCTCCCATCATCGTCCAATGATTCAACATCCAATGTAACAATCGTGGATGAGTCTTTGTTTCTGATATCTTCAAGCGATCTGTGGTATGGAGATATAATCATCTATCTCTAGACCCAAACATATAGGTATAATACCTCCCGATCAGAGTAGTGACATACTCGATACCAAGCAAGAGACTACATGATCGTCGGTGATAGGCTTTACCATTGTGGTATCTATATAGTTCTGCAGAGGTGCCTCACCCATGAGAAGGCCGAAAAAGTCCTGAATGATTGTCATTCAGGCGTGTGTGGGGGGCATCAACATGGTTACACTACGGCTCAAAATATTTTATGTACAGGATACATCTAGCCAACAATGTTCAAGGATTGCATAACAACAGTCAGAAGTTGCCATGCCTATCAAATTTTCAATCGCAAAACTAGATTAGCACCCACGCCATTGCAGCCAGTAGTCACTATTGGGCCATTTCCCAAATAGGGCATAGATTTCATGACATGTAACCCCACCTCGGCCGGGGGGCATGGGTATATCATAGTCGCAGTAGACTATTTTACCAAATGGGCCAAGGTGATGCCTACATTAAACAAGAGTGGCAAAACGGCTGCTCTTTTCTTTTTCAATCATGTAGTCTCCAGATTTGGTGTTCCACAAGCTATAGTCACAGATCATGGATTGCATTTTCGCAATCACATGATGGTTGAGTTGGCTACCAAATTAGGACTATCCCATGACAACTATACTCCGTATTATCCACAAGCTAATAGACAAGTTGAGGCAATCAACAAGGTCCTGAAGCGCATGTTGTAAAGGATGATTGGAGTCCATAAGCGGAGATGGCACCTGATCTTGTACTCGGCCTTGTGGGCATACAGGACATCGATGAGGAATGCGATCGAGTTTACACCCTTTCAACTGGTGTATGGCCTGGAAGCGATCTTACCAATTCAGTGCGAAATCTCATCCCTCAAGCTCGCAGTCGACCTTCTCCCTGGAACTTTAGAACAGGAGGCTCATTTCTTGGAACTAATCTAATTGGATGAAACCCATCATGATGCCACCTTGGCTAACAAATCCCATGAGAAATGAGTAAAGGTGCAGCTCAACAAGAATTTCAAACCCCGTGTCTTCTAAGAAGGTGACCTGGTCTTACTTTACAACCAGGAGTCCGATAAGTTAGGAGCAGGTAAGTTCAAGTCTTTATGGATGGGCCCCTATATTGTTAAGTGTGTATTAGCAAAAGGAGCCTATGAGTTAGTGGACTATGATAGGATTCCACTGGCACAACCCTGCAATGGGTTGTACCTTAAGCGTTACTATGCTTGACTCAGTGTAGTAACCCCTATACTTTTGTTACATTTTTGTTTTCGCTAAGCATAATTGTTTTGGTTAGGTAATCCACTTTTGCATTTGTTACATATTTCAAACCCATTGGAATCATTTGTTGGATATGTCGACGGAGCGAGCCATAGTTTGGGGAACCTATCTTCTATGGCCTGGGCCATCTTTGATCCAAGCGGCGAGTTAGTTAGTTTCAGAGGGGTATGTATTGGCTAATCAATGAACAACATTGCTGAATACAGCGCGTTGATAGAGCTCCTCTCTGATGCCATCAGACATGGCATACACCGACTTATTGTCAGGATGGACTCGCAACTCATCATTCTACAGCTCACCAATGTCTATTCTGTATAGAATCTAGCTATCTATCGCATGTTCCTAAATGTTGAGATTTTGGAAAGACAGTTTGATTCTATCCAATATCAACATATTTCCAGAAACTTAAACACATTAACGGATTCATTGGCAAATTATGTGTTAGATAGACATTTGCGACATTTATAAAAGAAAAACATTGCATCAATATTTGCATCAGGATCTTCTAACTTAATTGAAATGAAGCTCCGAAAATCAAAAATATATATATAATTGTTTATGGTTTACAATAGTGTTCTATGTCCAAGACAAAATCGGTCAAATGACCCAAAAAATCAAAATGCTAGGGGGCACCCTAGTCTAATGATGACGGTGATAATAGGTCACCGCCTATGCAATAATGCGTAAAAGCCTAGTCCATCGACGTGGCACGCCAGTAGTATGTCGCTATAATCTTAGAGGCAGCTCGTTAGTCCTCACATCTGGGATACAGAGAGTGAGGCCTTCGATCTGATCCTACAATGCTACACGAGTCTCGGCCACATCCAAGTCACGAAGGACAACCCTACCTATAGCGTTTCCTACTGGAATAGCAGCTGGTGCTCTCAAGTGCACTGCTGGTCACACAGGTCCGATATCTACATGAGCACATGACTTTCGATTAGTCTTGATAAAAGAAAGCACAGGAACATTATAGAAGCAATAAATAGGAATATGGTTAGAAATTTTACCTATAGCACTGCACTGCTCACCAACCGGTAGCACCAAATCTGGGTCCCCCTAGAAATGCATACCAGCACATGGACACTTGGCATAAACCATCTCCTGATGGTTGAACCACTTGAAGAAGGCATCAGAGAAAGAAACTTGTGGCTGACCAGCATGTCGAGCCATAAGGTCAACCCATCTCTGCATCCGTGGCTCAGTCGGTGGTGGAAAACTAATTGAAATGTACTGTGGATGCATTAGTGGGATCTTCTCTAAGGTGAAAGCAGTCAAAATGGAGCCATAGCTAATGTTCTTAGATCACCCATTTTTCACCTTGGTAAGTTTTTCTTTTATGACCAGAAGTACTGCATCACACCAGTTGAACACCTTCGGTTCAAGGCATTCTAAGGCATACTGCATATAGGACCTGTTGGCCAAGTGAAGAGCCGCACTAATAGCGAGTCTAGCAAAGGTGAACAAACTGGTCGTCAAATACTGGTCAGTGACATCTCGAATGTTGATCTCGTTGTCCCTACTTGGCTAAGCTCCTTCTCTATAGTATCGGTGAATATAATCCCTCATGGATTCGCCCTCACGGGAGGAACCTGATAGTGATAGAGGGGCACCACACTTCGATAAACCAATTAAAAAATAGATGTCCACGACAGTCAAGGGGATGGATTTGCCTCTAATCTTGAACACCTGGTTGGTAGGATCCCATGCATTGAGAAAGTGTTGCAACAAGTTGATTTGTTGCCTCATGCTAGAGATGCAGAAGAACTTGAGCAAACCACAATCCCGCAATGCAGTTACCGTACCTCGATCATGTAAAGCAACCATGTCCTCTTCTTCATGCTCACATTCTCACCATGTAACAACCATTTTTCTCCGATTAATCTCTCAAAACAAACAAGAGAAGAGTCAGGATCCTGATTTGGCAAAAAACAAGCAAAATTTCTATGAAAAATAGTGCACAAATTTCCCTCCTTGCGCCCATCGCACCCTAGCTGTGTACTAGGAGCGATGCATACTGACTAGCCAGTGGCCAGCCCAGTATCCATCACACCTTTTGATGTACATAGGGTGCGATGGGGGCAGAACGAATTATTCAAACCCTAGAGGCTCAAGAAAGTAGGGAAACATGCTCAGAATTCAAAAAGAAAGGAATGTGTCTGAAGAGCACAAATATAGCTCCTACTTGGTCCAGATGGCACCAAGAATCATCCACAAAATCTCATGGAATTAGCTAGTGAAAATTGAGGGGGAAAACACCTCCAAAGCTCCAACAATCTCAAGCTAAAATGAAATGGTAAAATGAGGGGTAAAAAACTACTTTTAAGTTACTTTTCACATAATTCAAGTAGGGTATTAGTGTTTTAACTCAATTTCAAAGCATGTATTTTCATATCTAGTCAGTTTGATTTAGTAATTGAACAGGCAGTATGACCATCAAAAGAACATAGTGTTAACAGTGAGTCGAATATCAAGGACAATTATCATGAGCAGTTTTTATGCAAAGTTCAAGTTCGTTAAAAATTAAACCTAAGCAATGAGAAAATGCTCCCCCAGAGTTCAAGCTCACTAAAAAATGAACCACCCTCTCATAAATAACCATTGCAAATGCATTATAATCAGCTTTTGAGCCCTGGTCGTGTTGTTACCATCACCTCCACTCTGTTTTAGCCGATCATATGCCTCCATTTGATTGTTTAACCTTTTCAGGAATAACTGCAAAGAGTGATTTTGTTAGCCATCCTTGTGAAACTGCCATGATTGGAAAATTCCAAACCTTACCTGGAATCAACAGCTACCCGAAAATATCACTCGTTCCTAAAAAATGAGTCTCCTTTAAGCTCTTTTCACCTGACTCGTAAAATATGAAAATATTTTCGAGTAGTTGGCCTCTCTAGCTCGTTAAAGCTACCGGGAGTGCTATCGCTCCTCTAGATTTTAATATTTTTGGACTTGAGGGATTATTACACAAAAAGATCGAGCGCTTGTCTTGTTCAGCTCGTTAAAACTATTGAAAATTCATTCCTTTCATATTATTTTATAATTTTTCGGACTTAAGGGATTATATGACGAAAAA
>APFE031696158.1:9104-24499 GCA_000404065.3 Pinus taeda | reverse complement strand
TTTGGAGCTGATTTTGAGGTCCTTCCTGAAGTCGAAATTGAGCTCATGATAACTTGTTGGAAAGCCCTTCCTATCTACTTTCCAACCTAAGTGGAATTTCTAGATTTGAATGTCATTAGTGCCTCCAGAACTTCAATCTCACAAGACTGCTTCCTGTGGGTGTAAAAAGTGGTAGAAAGGCCATTTTTAGGGTGTTTTTGACCCTTTAGGCAACCTAGAACTTGATGAAATCCTTAGGTAATTCATGAGCATGAATAACTTTTCATAAAAAATCCAAAAATGTAATTTTTTGCTCTAGAGGATCTCCCAATTATAAGCGCGCACCAAGTGGTGCTACGCGTTGGGCAGGGAAATCTATTTTGAAGCCCAAAAATTCAAAATTGACAAAATTTTCTCCAAATTTTCTGAAATTCGCACTGAAGTTCCATCATCAAGTACCATGCTCAATCAAATAAGATTTGACAAAGATTCGGAGCCTATCATGCCTTTTGCATCGTTTTAGTGCCCTCCTTCGTCTTGCTCTCAGGATTCTCACCCTCGCTTTTCAAACATGAGTTTGTACCCAATAATGATTTTTCATGTGCCTGAGCATGTTCTTGTCCTTTTTTTCCTTCACCAACAACTTTTCAGATGAATGTTGGCCCTTTGAAGCCAAATCTCTCGATCAGCCTCTATCTCTTGCTGAGTGGGTATCATCTCATTTAGGCTTCTTTGGGCAGCCTCCCAGGTGCTTGCATGATTTTGAGCTCCATGGATGAGTGGGACTGATGAGGGGAAGATTTGATGCTATTTGTAGGGTTTTGAGGAATGAAAGGGTTTAGGGAATAGTATTTAGGCTTTGGGATATTAATTAGGGTTTTTAGTTTTAGGGATAAGGGGATAGGTCAGTGTGAATGAAAGGGGAGAGGGAAAGTAATATGAGTGAAGTGTAGTGAGAGAAAAATGAAAATGGGGATATAATGGTAAAATTGCAATTTTGCAAACCCTAGGCAATTTTCTCAACACAACTTTGCAAGGAACTATGAATTTGTTTTTAACCTATTGAAACACCATAAACACTGATGGAAACTCATACATTGGCAATATGGACGTGTTAACTTACTTGTGGAATGAAGAACTTGCAATTTTGAGGAATATTTAAATGAATTTCAGGCTTTTTAGCCCAATGCGTCGAACCAGTGTATTTTTTTCACTGTGGACGACAGCCCAATGCGCCATGCCATATCTATGGATAGTGCCTTTTTACAGGAGCCTTTTGGAGGCCTTCTTGGTGTCCAAATTGGGCATGGGATAGCTTGCTTGAAAGGTGATTGAGTCGACTTTCTAACCCAACTAGAATTTTTTAGTTTGGAGATTAGTTTCCTTTTCAGAAATCAAATCTCCCAAGACTAGTCAAAATGTGCAAAATGAGGCTGCCTAAAGGCAGAGTTATGTTGCAGTCAACTTTTCAAGGTGTTCATCAACTTCAAATTAAGCTCATGATATCTCATTGGAAAGCTCTTTGTGTTGCGTTATCATTTGATGCATCCAACAAGTCATTTCACCAACCAAGCTAGGAGAAAACATGACTTTTCCAAAGGTCACTTCAGAGGTGCATCAATTCACCCGAGGCAACTGTATTTTTAACATTTCTCTAAAACCATAACAACTATGTAAAAAGTGAATGATTTTTTTCTTCCTTGGCCTATCGTGGACAAAAACATCTCTTAGTTTTCCCAAATTCATTTTTATTGCTCAGAAACATCATTTGAGTAAAACCTACCCCGATGTGTGGAACAGGGGATTTGTCAAAATGAAGTGAAATGAAGGGGATAAAGGGCTTCTAAATTCTTGAGAAAATTTTAGGAAGTAGGGAGGGATGCTAGGAAGTAGGGGAAAGTGGAATTTCAAAGATTGAGTACGGGGAAGGAGTCCAGAAGGGAAAGACACAGGCCTAGCCTAGAGATTTGTCAAGTTGTAGCAAGAAATTGAGTTTGTGCAAAAATGAGGAATTTGGGGGATCTCAATGATGGAAAGTGTTTAATAAGGTACATTAAGGATAGGGGAATGTGTATGAACATTAGAATACAAGTGTTGCTGATGATTTGACCATCAAAGAGAAATTAGCTTCAAAACCCTAGGAGAGGGAAATGAAGCATGAACAAGGTGTAAAATGACCCATTGGAACCTGACATGATGATGAAAACCTTCTAAATGATGGTACACTTGGATGAATGGTGACATGGACTGACATTTGGACAACTTTGAAAGGAGTAAAAGCAAACCCTAGACCTAATCCCTAGTGTCCAAATTTTGCTTGAAGACTCACTGAAATGACAAAATTTGACCTTGACACCTTAAAATCACTTTGTAAGAGCATGTTTGATCATTGTAGGAAGGCTGCCAAGACTGACACTAACAGATGTGACTTCATTCTAGAAATATACCATTTATTTATTTATTCATCCTTTGGTTAGCATATTGATGAAAACCTTGTATTATTCTTGATCCTTTCATAATGATGCCCGAAAATTTACCTAGGATCATATGCATGGAAATATTTCGTGCCAAATTGTAAGCAGTGCAGTTCTTTAGTTTTTGCTACCAATGTCCTATGACTCCTTAATTCATGTAATTTGATCCATTGAAAATGGAAATATGGTCCAAGGGAATTTCTTCCTCTTGTGAAGGGTTCCTAGCAATACCTTCTCTAGGTAATTTGCCACCTCTTGCATGATGAACTTTTTGTCAATATTCTGACTTAATATGAGGGGTTGTTTAACATCTAAAACATCTAATGTAAGTTCACTCGGTAGCTACAAATCATTTTGTAATATCTTGGAGTGACTCATTCACTTGATCTTCCATGCATGGGGGGTTGATGTCTAATATAATGTGAAATACGTTTCAAATGAGTGTTTGGCTAATATGTCATATATACCTCTAAAGCTTCCTTCTAATAACACCCTACAGTGGAGATAAACTAGGAACTTCTCTTTAGGAGTCCAGTACCAATACATATTCAGGAATGCATATCGTGCACAGATGTCGTCCAAGAGATATGCAAAAATGTAAAATTTTGGAGGTTGATTTGCTTGAAAAGATACTTTGACTTGCCCCACCTATTGCTGCAACTCAAGTTGTAATATATTCACCCTGTTAAAATATATTCCAAGCTTCATGACCATATTGAGCATATATATCTAGAAAACAATCTTTCAGATTAATCACATTGTAAGGATTGGGTTGATATTTTGAACCGGCTAATGTGGTTCATCCTTAGGACAAGGTGAGAAATCAATCGATTTGAGAGAATAAATAGCATGTATGCTTTATTGTTCAATGTTAGATGTTTAAAAATAGCCATTGTTGAAATAGAATTATTTAGTTAGAAACTAGCTATTATTTAATAATTAATTAATAATTATCAGAAATTGTCACAATTTATTAATTTAAATAATAATAAAATCTCCTTCCTTACCACCTTTTCTAGTTTCTACAACTATTGCACCTATTTGGTCCTCATTGTTAGAAATTTTCATGTCTCGCTCGTCTCCGACTGCACACCCATCCTTTAGAGATCTCACTAACAAGTTGATAAATCTGGTGAGTGCATTACCCTTTGATTCTTCATGTTCGCTTTGTTTCGTTGAACTCTCCAACTCCAAATTCTACCCTTTCATCGAGCTACATCTAGTTCCTCCCTTGTCTACCTTACTCAAAGCTTCATCCCTGACCGCTCCCTCTTCAACCTCTGTCATGTCATTTTCCTACTCCGTGACGTCCCTACCAGCTCACAATATGCTCCCCTCCTCCCTGCCTGACTTCAACCCTCCCCCTATCCGCTTGGATGCCTAGTATTTTGTGGCTCTGTCTTCCATTGAATCCTCCTACCCCCCTCCCTTAGACGTTGTTCTTTGCTCATCCCCCATACAGGTTATCAATAATCCTACCACTGTTAAATCCAACCTTTTCAAAATCAACTCCTCCATCATTGTCTCTACCTCAATCTCGTCCTCTTCCCGACCCTCCTATTATAAGAAATATAATAACTATGTTAATAAAATATGAATAAATATAATATGTTTTTAAAATTCTATGAATACAAAAAAAATAATATGATAAAATATAATGTGTATTTCTAAAATCTTATTAAATAAACAAACAAGAATACTATTAAGAAACATTTCATTTATAATAACCAATTCATTTTTAAGTTTAATAATAATAATAACTCTAATAATAATAAATAACTTTTATATAATAATATAATAATACTAACAATAATAATAACAACAAATATGACAACAATAATAATAATGAAAATAATAAAAATAATAATAATAATATAGACTTTAACAACGTTATTAATATCTCAAGCAATAATTTTGATCCCTTTGTCTCTAGTCTCCTTAACAAAGGTCTCCATTTTTCCCTTCCCTCAAATAAGATTCCTATTGATGACATCATCTATAGCATTGAATACGGGGTCAAGGACCTTCCTAACAATATCAACGAGACTACCAGACAAGATTGTTTCATTGTTTTTAGGAAGGCTAAAACTCCTAAAAAAAATTAACAAGCCCAAGTTTCTTACTCTTAAATCCCTAAGGAATGACCCTGACATTTTCATCCCTAGGGCAGACAATGGTGGAACTATTGTCATTCTAGATAAATTCGGTTATATCCACAATATGGTGGATAATCTATCTAACAATGGGAGTTACATCAAGCTCAAGAAAAATCCCCTTAAATCCATTTCCAAAGAAGTTTCTTCTACAATCAAAGAAGATCAATCCCTTAATCCCCTATCTCGAAAACTCATTGAGAAAAACCCCCTTACCACTAGAATCTATGGCCTTTCAAAGATTCATAAATTTGATGTCCCCTTGAGACTGATCGCTAACACCATAAACGGACCGACCTATCCTCTTGTTAAATTCCTAGCCCATATTCTCAAACCTCTTGTTAGTTGGACTATTTGTTTTGTGAAAGACTCTACCTCCTTTATTCAAGAGTGGAAATATATCAAGTTAGATCCTAAAGATTTAGTAGTGATCTTTGATGTCATCTCCTTATACACCAAAATCCTCATCCAAGAAGGCATTGATATCATTAATCGTATCACTGATAAAGACACTGCTAAGTTAGTTGGCCTTTGACCCTCCTCTACATTCTTTAGTCTCCAAGGTGAGTTTTATGAACAAACTTGTGATGTTGCAATGGCCTCCTCTCTCTACCCCATTGTCACAAACCTGTTTATGGAATATTTTGAGACCAAGGCCCTTGCTTCCGCCATGTTCCATCATAAAAAATGGAAGAGGTTTGTCGATTACACTTGTGTGATTTGGCCTCATGGATGAGAGAAACTAGATCTGTTTCTTAAGCACCTAGATTCTCAATCAAATTCGCTCAAGTTCACCATGGAAGTTGAGGGGAATGGTGGCCTTCCCTTTCTTGACATCCTCCTTTCCAGGAGGGATAATGGTTTTGTCAGTCAACAATTCTTTTGAAAGAAGACTCACATGGAACATTACCTCCATGCCAATTCTCATAATTTCCCTGCTCAAAAATTTGGGGTTCTCAACAGTCTCATTACCCATGCTCTAAGAATCTCTGATCACGACCACCATGATTAGGGGAAATCTCATCTTCTTAAGGTTTTTGGAAATAATGGGTATAGCAGATCCCATAACCTCAAGGCTTTTCACAGAGCTAGAAAAGAGTCGAGGGATAAACCTGCCCTTCTTGGTCCTATCTCTAAGGTTTTTCTCCTGTATATCCAAGGAACCACTGATGGGATTTTCCATATTCTTAAGAATACCAATGTCTCTTCTTCCTTCAAACCTCTTAATACCATTAAGAATTCTCTTAGATCAATTAAGGACCCTATCCACCCTAAGGACTCAAAAGGGGTCTACCTCGTTCCCTGCTCCTATGGTATCCCCTAAATTAGAGAAGCTGGTATGCCTATTCAACGAAGGATCAGTGAGCATGTTGTTCACATCAGACACAATCGCTCCCACACATCTGCCCTTGTAAAACATGCTGAGAATTAAAAAACACCATGTTTGCATTGAGGAATCGAAGGTCATTGCTAAAATTGGTCATTTCCACCACCTGAAACACAGGGAAATGATTGAGGCTGAGAGGCATCCCAAAAACCTTAATAGGGATGATGGTTGGAAATTAAGTAAAAGTTGGATTCCAGCTCTTGCTTCTTAACTCCTCCACCCTCTTTTCTTCCCTATCCTTCTGTGACTTCATATGTTTTATTTTGTTTGGTTGTGTTATATTATTTCCACGACTAGCCCATGTAGTTAACTGGAGGGTTAGAACAGGGGTAGATCTCCCCCTTCATTGTGTTGATTTTCTAGTAGGGGGGGCAATCATAGGGGATTTGAGGGGTGTAGGTAACCCCACTCTATGGGGTCTGGGGTAGCGCCCTGGAAAATTTTGGTTTTGGACCATATGTTAGGTTGGGCAAACCTACCTATGATTTTGTGCATGATTTTCGCACATGCTTTTGGAGGCGATGGTTTTCAATCCATGGTTTTGGATGCGATGGTTTTCAGTCCATGATATTTGATTCTTCAGCATGTATAAATATGTATTGTAACATTGAAAGGAAAAAAATAAAAAATTGAGCTAGTAGTCTTGGTTTTGGGATCCAAGGCAAAATCTTTGTGTATATGTGTTTTATGTGTCATTCTCTCGCATTGTTTATTTTCTATGTTTTAGAATGCGTATGCAGGTAATTTCTATATAGGGTTAAAACCTACGTTTGGTATCACAGTCATTTTGGCTTCAAGAGGACACATTTGTTGCTGAGGGGTTTCACTTAGGCCTATGGTAGACCCTGCTTAGTGGAGATCTGCGAGATCAATTCTGGTGGTGAAAGAAGATGGCGAGCTATGGAAAGATAGAGATCGAGAAATTTAATGGTCAGAGTTTTGAGTTATGGAAACTCAAGATGTAGGATATGTTGGTGGATGAATATCAGTGGATCACGTTAGATCCATGTACTAATCCAACAAGAGTGTCTGATGAAGATTGGAAAAAGTTGGATCGGAAGGCAAAGAGCATAATACGATTGTGTGTCTCAGATTCAGTATTGCTGAATGTATCAGGGGAAGCTACGACGAAGGCTTTGTGGAACAAGTTAGGGAATTTATACCAATCTAAGTCTCTGTTGAATACACTATTCCTACGGAAAATGCTGTATAACCTGAGGATTAGAGATGGAGACTCGGTAATAGAGCATTTTAATGCATTTACTACTGTGGTAAGTCAGTGATCATTTGTTGATATTAAAATTTCAAATGAAGATAAGTGCATCGGTTTTTTGTGTTCTCTACCAAATTCGTGTGATAGTCTAGTTATTGCAATAGGTAGCAATGCATCTGCCTTGTAGTTTTATGAAATAGTCTCATCCTTGCTGATGGAGGAAATGAGATGGAAAAATATGGAGAGCCAGAATGGTGATGCCTCGTTTGTACAAGGATGTTCCCAAAACATAAACAAAAATAAGTCATCGAGTGGGACGTCTAAATCTAGAGGGAGATCTAAATCTGTAGGAAAATCTGTAAAGGTGGTGTGCTGGAAATACAGAAAACAAGGGCACTACAAAGGACTGTTAATCTAAAGCTCCTGATAAAGGAAAGGGATTTGATGATGCTCCTTCTCTAGAGGCGAAAACCATCTCTGATGAAGGTGGGGATGTGTACATAGCTTCTTCAAGTACACATGTAGATCACTAGGCATGGTTGATTGACTCAGGTGCATCCTTTCACTTCACTCCCCATTGAGAGTGGTTCTGCGAGTATGAGAAATATGATGCTGGTGATGTCTTCTAGGGAGATGACAGGAAGGCTAGAATCGTTGGTCATGGAAATTTAATGTTGAAGTTGCAAGGTGGAAGGGTTATAACACTTCCGGGTGCTTTGCATATTCCTGCATGAGCCAAAAATCTGATTTGTGTAAGCAAGTTGGATGATGCAGGTGTAAAAAATAGTGTTCGAGAAGGATACCTGCAAGATGGTTCGGGGGGCATTGGTATTGACATGGGGAGTTTGAATTGGAAATCTACACAAGTTGCAAGGTAGGACTATTGTTGACGGGTGCAATAGTTCTCTGCTTCCTGAAAGTGGAGTAGAAAATCTAGTGCTCTCTGGAGAGAATACCATGTTGTGGCATCAAAGGCTTGGACATATTGGAGAGAAGGGCCTTCGAATACTTCATGGTAAAGGTATGGTAGAAGGTATGAGTAATAGCTCTTTGGATTTTGATTTCTGTGAAAATTGTGTATATGGGAAGCAGAATCGGGTGAGTTTCCCCTATGGTGGTAGGAGGGCAAAACAGATATTAGAGCTTGTACAAATTGATGTGTTTGGACCTGTCAAGGTTCCATCACTGGGTAAGTTTGTGTACTATGTATCATTTAGAAATGAATTTTGAAGGAATACATGGATATATTTCCTTAAGAAGAAACCTGAAGTCTTTAACAGGTTTAAAGAACTTAAGGTTCTCGTGGAAAACCATACAGAGAAGAAGATAAAGGTGTTGAGGACAAATAACGATTGAGAGTTTTTCAGTAAGGAATTTGAAGAATTCTGTAAGAAATGTGGTATAACATGGTAGAAGTCAGCAAAATGGAGTTGTAAAAAGAATGAATAACATGTTTATGGAGAGGGCAAGAAGCATGCTCAGTGGTGTCGAGCTAGGATAGGAATTTTGGGTAGATGCAATGGACACCTCATGTTACCTAGTCAACAAATCACCTTGATTAGCGTTGGAGGATAAGACTCCACAAGAGGTATGGACTGGTAAGAAACCCTCTCTTTCACATCTAAGGGTATTTGGATGTGATGCATATGGACATGTTCCAAAGGAGAAATGGACCAAGTTGGATAATAAATTTGAAAAGTGCATCTTTATTAGGTATAAGGATGGTTTAAAGGGTTATAAGCTTTGGAACCCAGTAACAAGGAAGGTTGTGTAGAACCAAGATGTGGTGTTAAGAGAGGTGAAATATGTTATTAAACATGAAGTCCAACCAAAGGAACTTGAGAAGATAGAGTTTGAGCTAAAGGAGGAAGAATCAAACTCTACAGTAGAGGAGGAATCAGAAGATGAAGAGCCACAAACTGCGGGTCTGAGAAGATCGATTTGAAAAAGAAGGAAACTAGGAAGGTATAGTACATTTGCTTTCTATTCAAATTTTCCTTTATCTATTACTGATGATTATCCTAGAACTGTGAAGGAAGCAGTAGATTCAGAGGATGGAAAACTGTGGAAAGAGGTCATGGTTAATGAAATTGCATCTATGGACAAAACCGAGGCTTGGGATTTGGTGGAGTTGTCAGCTGGAAGGAAACCCATTAGTAGCAAATGGGTGTTCAAGAAGAAGACAAATGTAGAAGGAAAGTTGGAGAAATACAAAGCTCAGTTGGTAGCAAAAGGTTATTCCTAGGTATCGGGAATTGATTTTGGTGATATCTTTTCTCCTATTGCCAAGGTGACTTCTATTGGATTACTTTTATCTGTTGCTGTTACTTTTGATCTTGAGGTAGAACAGATGAATGTGAAGAGAACATCTCTTCACGGGGATCTGAAAGAGGAGATCTACATGAAGCAACATGAGGGCTTTGCATTGAAGGATAAGAAAGAACTGGTATGCAAGTTAAAGAAGTCTTCGTATGGGTTAAAACAGTCACCAAGGATGTGGTATCAGAAATTTGATACATTTATACAGGGACTTGGATTCACCAGAAGAAAAGTAGTTCACTACGAGTATTTTAAATTAATTGATGACCATGTTATATATCTAGTCTTGTATGTGGATGATATGTTGCTGGCTGGAAATGACAAAGAAATTATCCATGATTTGAAGACCCAATTATCGTCTGAATTCGACATGAAAGATCTTGGTGCTACAAACTATATTTTGGGCATGGAAATTAAAAGAGATCAGGCAAAGAGGAAGAGGACATGTCCCATGTTCCATATGCAAGTGCAGTTGGTATCATAATGTATGTGATGGTTTCTACTAGACCAGACATTGCACATGCAGTGGGAGTATTGAGCAAGTTTATGTCACAACCAAGGAAGGAGCACTAGAAAGAATTAAAGAGGGTTTTCAGGTATTTACGTGGCACTAGTGATTATGGTTTGTGCTACCAAGGAAGATCGGGACTGGATAGGGTTTTGGATATTCATGGTTTTGTTGATGTGGACTAGGCTATAGATCTAGATCAAAGAAGATATACAAGTGGGTATGTGTTTAACCTATTTAGAGGTGCAATTAGTTGGATGAGTAAGAAACAATATGTAGTGGCACTGTCAACTATAGAGGCATAATACATGGCAGCCACTAATGCAAGCAAGGAAACAATTTGGTTGCAAATATTGTGTTCAAGTATGGGTTTAGTACAGGGAGCTATAAGGATAGACTGTGACAGCCAAAGTGCAATTTTCTTGGCGAAGAACCATACATATCACTCAAAGACAAAGCACATTGATGTTCAATATCACTTTGTGAGGGATATGATAGAAGACCAAAGGTGTTGGTGGTAAAGGTGGACACTTTGAAGAATACTGCAGATGCACTAACAAAATCTATGAGCTCTGAGAAGTTTTGTTGGTGTAGAGAAACAATGGGCATTGCAGGGCTGGCTACATGACTAAGATCTCCTGTGGCTCCCTATGGAAGAAATCAACAAGTGGAACAATGTTGGGTTGGGTTATATTCTTTCCATGACTAGCCCACGTAGTTAATTGGGGGGGTTAGAAGGGGGGCAAAGCCCCCCGTTCATTGTTCCGATTACATAGTGAGGGGGAGGGTCACAGGGGGTTTGAGGGGTCTAGGTAACCCCACTCTATGGGTGGACCTACGTACGGTTTTGTGCATGATTTCCACACATGGTTTTGGACAAGATGGTTTTTGGTCCATGGTTTTGGAAGCGATGGTTTTCAGTCCATGGTATTGGATGCTTTGGCATGTATAAATATGTATTGTAACATTGAAAGGAAAATAATGAAAAATCAAGCTGGTAGTCAGAGTTTTGGGATCTAGGGGAAATCTCTGTGTATATGTGTTTTATGTGTTATGCTCTCGCATTGTTTATTTTCTATGTTTTAGAATTTATATGCAAGTAATTTTTATACGGGGTTAAAACCTACATATTTCTTATATTTATTTGCCCTCCTCCTACTATTGGTTATACCTTATTTGCTTTCCTCCTCTCAATGAGGTGATCTTTCCTCTAGCTTATAATCCTTATTGAGGTTTTACTAATTACTATGCTATAAAATATATCAAAATCAAATGAAGTTTCAACTACATATTCTTAATAAAAAGTTTAGTTTAGGTTATAGTATTATACGTGTTTCTACCTTATATTAATTAATTTAATAATAATAGTAACGAATTTATTATATCATAACCAATTTATAATATTATAAATCATTCTTGGATAATACTATTATTTGAATTGTTGAATATGTTATTTATTTTTAATATTATCACCTACTTATTACATAACAACTAATTTATTACAATACAACTAATTTTTAACTTAATATTGTTATTATATAAATTAATTATTATAATGGTTAGAAAACTATTTTCCTTCCTAATTCACATTGACTAGGTCAACCCTAGATTATAATTTTATTTTATTAGATTTTATTCTTACTTAAATTAATAAATTGTCACAATTTTCGATAATTATTAATTAATTATTAAATAACAATTAGTTTCTTACTAAATAATTTTATTTGACCAACGACTATTTTTAAACGGCTAACATTGAACAATGATGCATCCATGCTATTTATTCTTGCAGATCAATTGATTTCTCACCTTGTCCTGAGGATGAACCACATTAGCTCATTCGAAACATCAACCCAATCCTTACAATGTGATTAATCTAAAACATTCTTTTGAAAATTATGCATCACAAAATTCTTAGATCTAACATATATATCTAGTTCTCTTAGAATAGCTCAATGTTCTTGTGCCCAAACATTCGATAATACATAGCTATCAAATATTGATATACATCTCCTAAGATCTTCATCAGATAAAATATTGTTGAGCGATGGAGAAGCTTGGCGGGTTCTTGATCTGATTTTAAACATGAACACAATAAATTACAGAGATAACTATAAACATAGAGATGCAGTGAAAATAATACTTAATTTCATTATTGTAAAGTACTGAAATATGCTTACAAACAACAATGGAAATAAACCAGCTAGGGCGATGGTAGCTTATCTTTGAGAAGAGATGTGGTGGATACATGCCTCTAAACTATGTTACAATGAGGCTCGAAGGCCTATTTATTGTTGAGAAATAACGAAAAACCCTTAAAATCCCAAAATCTAACCCTAGAAGATGAAACGCTAATTGTGGGCCCCATTTGGGTAAGTTGGTACATCAATTTCCTGGGGTTGTAACATTGGCACCCAATCTCTATTTGACACATACAATAGCTCGTTAGAAATATCTATCCAAGAGTTATAACTTTGGGAAGAGCAAAATTGCTCCATGGTACCATGTTTCTCCCAAATTTCCCAAAAAAATGTTGTTTAGGGCCTCAAAACGGCTTCGGAAGTTCAGGACCCAAAAAACTGCTAAAAATAGTAAATTGTCCTACAATTACGGAAACTGAAAAATTGAAAGAGACAGTCATGAGGGTCCAAATGGGATAGGTGGGTGCCCACCAGCATCCACCTAGATCAGTTCCTGACATCATTTCTTAATAACATTGGTCATGTCAATGTTATACCATACAATTCAAAAGGAATCATTTCATATTCATTGGGCTTCAACATCTTATAATACGTCTCAATACCCTCACCATAACAGGTGGCGAGATGTTAGCCACTTTCATTTCATAGAAAAAGGTGTGAGTCATCCATATGTGTAACTATGAATTCAATACCTTTATCACATGGCATGACCAGGTATCATAATGCAATCCTATGTATCCTAGACTTCATAATGCTTATATATGCATGCAAATATTCTAATTCCTCAAGAAATGTCTGTTGCATGAACATGTTGTAGATCTTCCTATAGGTACCCTCTATCATCTTGTTATTAGAACACTCAGTGTTCGCCTATATAGGAATATTGGAGTTTGTACATTCAAGTAGCTCATTAACACTTTCTCTTGAGAATTATTTATAGGCTACTTTGGGTGGTGGCATGCCTCCAATAAATGATGACATAGTAGTAACACTTGTAGCACAGAAACCTATTTGTGGAATCATACGCATAGAGACAAGATCAACTTAAAACAAAAAATTATGTACAATATTTGTAAATCACATTCAAAGAGTAACCACGAATGATAGGGCACAAATAATAAATGAAAGGAGAAAATAACTTGCATGCAAGAATAAATACACATGAGAAATATGAGGGCATACTCATGAAGCACGAAGAGACATGCATGGTCATTCAAGGCTTTGTTGTGCACTAGTGCACTCAAGAAAGAGGAAAAAATTATCAAGGACATATTATAGCACCATGAAGGGTTGAATAAATGTCAATACATGGCTTCAGGTCTTCCCTATGTGCCCATGCACCCTAGGAGAGAAGGAGGGTGCACTGTCACACTCTGAACTAACAAAGGATGAGAAGAATGTAGCTTGGAGTCTTCGAAGTGTGCTTGTCTGATCAAGACAAAGGAGGGTGAATTGTCACATGATGAAGGTTGAATGATGAGGCTTCATGCATTCATGGTGTGCACATGCACCCTAAGGCAAGGAAGGCACATTGTAGCACTCTAAAGGAAGAAAATTCAGATGAACAAGGCACATTTTCTGAGACTGGAGGAGCTTCAAGCTTAGGGAGTGTGCTCTTCCTGAAAAGAGCCCAAGCACAAGTACAAAAGAAGAATTTGATGCTAAGAGAAGAGAGGAATGATTCACAAGGCTATATAAGCTATTATCACATGCATGCTGGAAGATGAAAAGTTTCAGGACTGTGAAAGGTTTCTTGCAGATGACAGTAAATGAACACTTGAAAGAAGAAGAACTAGCTAAAAATACAAAAAAAAAACACTACAAAACAAGAAATTAAGAAGAAACAAAGCAAGATTTGATAGTGAAATGATAAAAAGAAGAAAATATTTGAGCATGCAAACCTACTTACGGCACTGGTTAATGAAGGGCTTGATGGTTGCCGATGGTGTGCTCATGTGAAATGATACTGAAGGAATGATTATATTTGTTTATTTAAATATATAAATATAAAAAACTAACTCATTCATGAGTGCCACTTATCATCAAATGAAAGTATCAATTAAGGAGTTAAGGAATTTCCTATTTTCTAGGAGTGTGCTGTTAGGTTATTCTGACAAATAGGAATAGTTAGGTATAACTTGGTCTAGTATAGAGTTAGGTAAAGTGTGTTTCTTTACTATGTACATTTGTAACTTACAATCCGACAGTCACGATATGTAGTGATCCGACGGTTCATTCTCTCCTCGGTATTACCGACACTTGATCCGTGGCTTGACACCCAATTGGTCCATGAATTCTTTTTAAAGCTCATGGAGGGTCATTTGTAGGTTCACCGTGCATGAGAGAAGCTTATGTAAATTTTCATTCTTTTATTAATAAATTGCCTGTAGTAGCCACGTTGGCATAGACCGTGGACTGTTTCCCTCTCTGAGTGTTTTAACCATGTCAAAATACTGGTGTGTTGATCTGTGATCTGTTTGTGAGTAGTTCCCTTTTGGTGTTCTGTCTGAGGAACTTACCCTGTAAATTCCTACATGGTATCAGAGCTATTTGAGGGCTGCATCCGTTGTTGATCCAAATCTGAAGCTGGTAGAACTGCATGCGACTGCCATCTCCTAGATCTGCTGTTTCTAACTGCTTTCGGGTTGAGAAGATTGCTCTGTTGTGTTGGGAGCATCTGTTCCAATGAGGAACCCCTTTCATTTCACGCGAAAAGGTTTCCAGTAGCCCTAGCTACGTCATTTTTTAGATCTGGAGGTATACAGTGTTTATTTGCAGTTTACTGTTATTTTCTCTCTGTTTATTTCGGTTTCGGTTTATTTAGCTATTTTTTTTACTAGACCTATACCTTTCATTTCTGCGTATGCTCTTTGCCCTGCGACTCTGCGTGATCTGGGCAAATCAGAAACAGAAGGGAAGAATTTTTCTCATGCATATGCTCTTTTCCCTGCACCTTAGTGTGATCTTGGAAAATCAGAAACATTGAGGAAAATATTTAGTTTCCGGGTAAAGCTAACTTTAAGCCGTAAAACTTGTTTTTTTGCATGTCCGTGTTGGGTTTTGTGTTTTTGTTTTGTAGGGAGAAAAAGAGCTTTCTCAAGCAAGCACGTAATCCAAACCATCCGCGACTAAAAGAAAACAAAGCCCCCCCCCCTCTCTCT
>APFE031696157.1:27908-56576 GCA_000404065.3 Pinus taeda | reverse complement strand
ACTACATTCATTTCGTTAGTTGCATTTGCTACTTTTGGTATGTTTCCTTCAACTCTTGTTCATGATGCTGCCTATTTTGATATCTTGATATTATTGTCTACAAATAAATTTACATCCTCATGAGTAGGCAGGTTCATAGGCATTTGATCGGCTGCATCTCTAGGTGTGCTCTGAATGATGTATTCAGCTTCGTTCTCTTGGAAAGCATTATACCTGCACTGCTAAGAAGAAGATGAACACCTACATTACCGAGAGAGATGGAAACACTCATGGAAAGAAATTCGTCAATCAAAAACCAAAATGAACTTGAGAACTAACTTGCAACATAACTATGTGACTGATCATGATGGTTGCGCAATTTTGGTCGGGAGGTCGGGAGAGCGACTGCCAAGACTGCACAAGGTACTGACTAGGCTAATGGGAGACTAACTAAGTACTAGAACTGCACAATGCACAGTCCATTCTAGCTATTAACTACTAGAATTGCACAAAGAGCAATCTCAGCTGGCAATGGTTGTAGGCTTAGTGACTGCATTGCACAAATTTCTTGGCCAGCAGTTACTATCCCTCAGGATTTCCCAAAGCAGGCCTGGGGAAAAACTGTTGGCTATAAATGTGCATTTTTGGAGAGGAAGGCAAAGCCTTCCCTCTCAGGATTGTGCGATGATGTCTTGGTGAGGCTCTTGGTGTGGCAAAGTCTAGGCTGAGGTTGGAAAGACTCATCAACGAGAAACTAAAAGTGAATGTGAGTGCAATTGCATGCTGATATTGAGTGTAAGCATAAGTGAATGCTCATGCATGAAGATAGTGAATGAAATATTTAGAAAATGGAACAATATGCATGTGGGTGAGGTGAGTCTCCGTATCGACAACTGTTTGTGAAAAATAGTTTCATGCATGCGATAGCAGTGAGATGTTGATGAAAATTGAAACAATTCTAGGAAAATTTAATATAGATGTAATCGTTAGTAGGAATTCACTGAAATCAATAAAATGGTACTCATACAAGTGAAAAAAAAAAAAGTGACTGAAATGCAACACAAGGCATGGGAAGCAGGCTTACCATAAGACAATTAAGTGGAATGTGCTGACTGCACCTAGATGTGATGTGGGATGTCAAAGCTGCAAGTTCGAAGTGAGGACTGATCTCTCGAGCATCCACTTGATGAGTTTCGATAACATCGAGGTTGTGACGTGCATGCCAAAAATCTAGGGAAAGCGACACTTGGTAGGAGGTTTCTGAAATGATCCTTGCATGTAATCTCCAACTACTAAACTTAGATCCTTGAAACAATGGATGCATTTACATGATGCCTTGGGAGAACTAGTCCCTAAATTCAAGTATGTTTTCCTCGGTCCTGAAGGGAACCGATTAAATTAACTGCACACCCAAGAGATTGCTCGAATGCTTGAAGGAAATGCGCATTTCTGACTGAGAGCTAGGCTGACTGCCAAGGATATTTGTGCAATTTCTAGGCAAAGCAGGTTAGTGCTACCCAAATTTATGTAAATTCTAGGCTGAGCAGCCCTATAGGGGAAAATTGTGCAATTCCTGCTGGGAGTGTTGACTCACAGAATTACGCAATCTTGGAGCCCAGCAGGCTGCCAGACAAGATTGCACAATTTTTGGAGGGAAGGTTTTTTCACTCTAGAAATGTGCAATTTTCTTGGGGAAGCTTCTTAGCCTATAGCTAGACCAAGTCCGGGTGAATAGCTTATGAGGGGAATAGATAAAGTCGTGATCAACATGCTGCCTTTGTGCAAGCAGAACACTGAAGCTTGTGAACTTGACGAAGCAAGGCAAGCTATTGTGAAGGTTAGAAGGGAGGCTCCAAAATAAAGCTAAGGTAAAATTTTGGACGATGGTTGTAGCCACTACAACACAGAGAAGTAACAGTGCTTGGCTCAACCAAACACAATCACAAATTAATAGAGTAGTAACAATGTAATATACATCACAAATTAATAGAGCAATAAATCCCCAATATAGGTCTACATAACAAGAAGTATACATATAACTTTGTAACTCAATACAGGACCCAATGAGTATCATTTTAACATCATCACATTCTTAAGAATATACAACTTAAGTGTGCACAAAAGGAAATGTTGACAATGTACTTGAACTCCATTAGAGGAAATTTCATCATAAAGGTGGCCTCATAAGGAAAAATAATAAAATAATAGTTAAAATAATAAAATAAGAGTGATGAATTTTGGATGGAAAAGAAGAAAACTACTTTTATTAGTTTTAGTTTTGGTTTATCTCCTTATAGGTTTACTCAAATTTTGAATTGTAGACACTCGTTGGATGTGGAATCAAATTTTCTAGCCAACGAGTACCCATCATGCATACTTTTGGGAATACCCAAATTGATAAAAATTGAAGATACATATAAAAAGCGTGTTGAACGCGCTTTTTAATGTATCTTTAAATTTTATCAATGTGGGTCTTCTCAAAATTATGCATGATGGGTACTTGTTGGCTGTGAAAGTTGATTTTGCATCCGAGTGTCTACACTTGAAATTTGAGTAAACCTATAAGGAGATAAGTTTAAAATACAATTAAAACAAGTAGTTTTCCTTTTCTTCCCTCCAAAATATTTACATCTACCTCTTTTTCAATTTAAGGGATTTTGATTGGTTTACATATTATGATATGGAAATTACGTGAAAATTTCACGGACACCTTTAGGCTAAAATTTCCTCTAATGTAATTTCTCAAACATGAATCCAATTAGAAGAAATTGTCGGTGTTTCAATTATAAAAATTCTAGTGGAATTCCATCTTCAATGATTTGTTTGTTGGCTCACTAAGATGTCCTTTTACAAGCAATCTCAATCCCTACATTAGTTGTAAACCTGAGGTAAGTCTTTTCATCTCAAGAGTGTCAGTGCAGTATATGCAGTGAATTTAGAGGTTATCTAATGATGAATCATCACTAATTACTAATCCTTCAATTCAATCAACATAATTATGGAAAGAACTAACTACGGAAGAAATACTCTTAACACACTCTGCAATTCTATGTAACTTGTTCCGAAATCAATTGAAACTGAGTGCAAATAAGAATCAGACTTGGGATTGTTCAAATGGGCTTAAGGCTAACTCACTAAATCAAGGAGAGAAACCATAACTATTGAACAACATTGTTAATCTATAGCAATCTCAATTGAAAAGAAAACAGTAATTGAACAACAAACAACAATTGAACTATAATCAGTAATTGAACAACAAACATCAATTGAACAACAAACAATAATTGAACTGCAAAAACGCATACAACAATAAAGGATTTCTAAATAGCAAATGATCTATATTGCAATCCATGGAAATTAGCTACAGTTATCTCTAGGATCTATGAAAACATCATTTGAAATGAACAACAATCTACTATTAACTCTCATTCATTGATTCCAATCAAATCATTACTTAAGTATGTCACACGACTTTACTCTGAATCTAATTGAACAACAGTATGAATCAATATCACAAATCTTTACGATAAACAAAATAACCAATGACTAAACATTACTCAAATAACAAAGACTAAATAGAAAGACTATAACACAAGGAAGTAGTAGAACTTCTCGTGACCGGGCCCAAAGTCACCAAAAGCGTCTAGTCAATAAGAACTCAGAATATGGATATGTATCAAACGCAACCTTCTTTCATTAATGCAAGGAAAAAATTATAGAGTCACTAAGATAACATTGTATATGTTTTCAAAAAGAATAATTACAGATTATCAAAGTCTGAACTATCTCTAATTTCCTTTCGGCCCTATATAAAACATAAAAGAGTAACTAGATAAAAGTGAATCCTCGGGATCAGGCAATCCTGAGGATTTCGCAATACATAATCTGATCATGTGATAAAATAGCATTGTTAAGGCTGATCTCCTACTGCCCTGTCTGCTAAAGATTCTGTAGTTTTCCCTTTTATGGCCTCATGATGTTATATCAATTGAATGAATTTTTCTCAGTCCGCATCTTCTGTACACAAAGATAGCAAAAAAAGCCAACATTCTCCTTATTTTAATCTATAAACAGATCTAGGAACCTTTGACACACTTATTGCAGAATTCTCCAGGTAAGTCTTCTTTTCATGTCTTTTGCTAATTTTCTATCGACTTTTTTTATTTTGTTTTGTATAAGTGATGTTTTCTTAGTTTCATTGAATGCTTTCAATTGTCTTAATGCATGTTAGTTCATAGAATCATTATTTCAATTTTTCCATTCAATCTCCTTGCTATCGCATGCATGACACTGTTTTTCAGTAACAGTCACCGTTGCAGTGACTCGCTTCACACACATCATTATCTTCCTTTTTTACTGAATCCTGCACTTACTGGTCACATGAATGTTAATTCACTCATGTCTACGCCCATTTTCACACATGCATTCAGTCCTTACTATTTTCAGTGTCTCGTCGACGAGTCTGAGCTGCCTTGGCCTGGGCCTTCCCTTGCCCATCTTGGAATTGCATTTATGGGATGGAAGGCCTTACCTTTCTCCTATCAATTACATAGATCCTACCTCACACTGACCTCCCAAGATGTGATTTTCATAATTTTGAGAGGCAGTGCCATAGTTGGCCGCAGAGTTGCACAATGCAATTTTCTCGAGTTGTAGTCACGCTGAATGAAATTCCACATTGCACAATTCTGGTCCTCAGTAGGAAAAACTAGACTGTGCTCTGCATAGTTTCAGCAGAGTCATCTCATTGGTAGTCTGGACTATGCTTTGTGTAGTATTCATAGTTAGTCTGCTAGCCTCCTAGTGAAAATTGCACAAATCTTCTAGTCAATCACCCAAGTGTGTTGCATGTTAGTCCTCAAGTTTCTTTTGGTTTTCAACTGACATTTTTCTTACCATGAGTTTTTCTCTATCTCCAAGTATTACAGGTGTTCATTAGTCTCTCAGTAGTACAGGTACAATGTCTTCCAAGAGAGAATGGTCGAAAGAAACCATTGAGAGCAGAACTGGAGATGTAGTCAAGTAAGTGTCTATGAGCTTGCACATCTATGAAGACACTATGTTGTTCATAGACAAGGAGATAAAGATCAAATGGTAGGACATCAATGAAATTTTTTTAGGAACCTTCGAGGAGAATCTCGAGGACCTTAGAGTCTATGTCAACATACACATGTCTAGCCTATACCGAGTTGCATGTAAGTATCTGGTATTTCCATGCACGGACATGATTCACTAGATTGTCTTGCATACTTACCCAAAGATAATGGTGTTGAGAAATGTTATTGGAATGGAACTTTCTACCTTCATGGAAGAGAAATTTCAAGAGATCTATCACTTGCTGTAGCTGGTGATCATAATGGATGCACTCTTCACCAATCTCAGTAGCAGTGAAAACTCAAGAGACATCTTAAAGAGATGGGTGAGAGAACCATCTAATTTCAGGACAACACCCAACCAGGTATACAAGACAAACATACTATGGAAGGCTTATTAGTTCTTGGTCACCTTCACATGTCTCTTATATGACCAAGAGAGTAGAGAGACCTTCCCGCAAATTTAGGTGATTGTGTTGGATCAATTGGCGACCGAAGAAAGACCTTTCAGTTGGTCCAACATGTTGTCTCTCCAGTTGAAGGGGCAAGTGAAAGATGCTTGGAATCTGCCCAAGGGTCATCAAGCAAATCTCTTCATGTCCGCCTACATTCTTGAATCAATCTATGCTTGTCA
The DNA here is from genome assembly GCA_000404065.3 of Pinus taeda. NCBI lineage: Eukaryota > Viridiplantae > Streptophyta > Pinopsida > Pinales > Pinaceae > Pinus > Pinus taeda. The sequence continues at coordinate 50,870 of APFE031696157.1, read as the reverse complement.
GCAATTCCGTGGCATGGCTTGGGCATGGACACATTCAAAAACCTTTGCGCACACCTATTCCATATTTTTCTCTGAGTACAACTTCCTTGAAGTTATACTACAGCCATCAGACCACTTCATCGCCCCGATGTACAAGATGATCTTTGAATAGGATCTGCCTTGTATGTCACAAGTGTTATAGATCCAAATCTCACTCTTGATGTTTGTGATGTTGCACTCATGGCCTAGGACAACCCCTCCTTTCAGACCTAGTCCAAATACTTAAAAAACAATGTTTTACTCCCTATACACAACATTTCCCTCAGCTAAATGCATGTGTACATGGGTATGTGTATACCCAACCCATGTATATGTCTTTAAAAACTTTAAAAAAAATTAAATCTCCTTAATTTCGGGCAGAGATCATAGGTTTTACTTGTTTATTACCTATTAGTGCCCATGGCCCAACAGTTCCCAATGAATTCCCAACTAAAAAACTACTTTGGGAGAAGTATAAAAAGGCTTCAATGGGAAGGCCGAAAGGAGGATAGAATAGAGAGAAAAATATCTCTGCTGAGATTATCCCTGATCAGGTCTAAAGATCCTTGTGCTTCCAACACTTCCCCCATTATAGGAAACCTTTGTTTCCTTGAGTTATTATGTATTTCCATTAGTTGAGATATCCTTGAGTGAGTCATGGAAGGAGTTTGTTTAAGGCTTGAGATTGGATGAATCCAAAGGATGTTTAGCTTGGAGCCTATGAAAGGAAGACTCAGGTGAAATCATTCCTTACTATATTTTAGTTATCTACAATAAAAGAAACACTTGTCTTGTTCTTGATATTAATCTTCTTCATGCTTATGATATCAATGTTATGATTTACATATGAATGGTTGTTTCAATTGTATAACTAACTACCATTCAATATGCTATGAAGTTGATTTCCTTATGATGGATGGTCCATATACTACTATGCTTCCTTGAATTGATTTCTTTGCAGGTTGAAGGATCGAAAGGAACTCCAAGAGGGTTTGGGCCATTGTTGAATCTACCCAAGAGCGACTTGCTACCAATGAAGTTTTTCAAGTTTTATTCCCTTTTTCCCCAGTCATTGCTAACCAATACCTCTTTATTTTTGTCAAGCTTGAGGAGGATAACATATTCTTGTTCTAGAATTTTCCCTTTTGGCAAACCTGTCGCTATGTTTTAGCGAGCCTAGCAACAGTGAAACTTGCTGTTGTCTATATGGACAAGTTTGTCACTATTGTTTTAACAAGTTTAACAACAAACATAAATCGGTCCTTTTCATATTTAGAGAGTCTGAAACGAGATGGAAAGGAAACTCCAACAGTCCTTTTTCATGGCATAATCCCTTAAGTCTGAAAAAGTATAAAATAATAAGAAAGGGATGACTTTTTGATAGTTTGAGTCAGCCGAGAAAGTCAAGCGCTCAATCTTTTTGTGTAATGATCCCTTAGGTCCAAAAAGATTAAAATGTAGAGGAGGGATGGCACTTCCCTTTACTTTAACGAGCTAGAAAGGCCAATCGCTCGAAAACCTTTTCATATTTTACGAGTCTAAAAAGAGCTTAAAAGAGACTCATTTTTTAGGAACTAGTGATGTATCCGGGTAGCAACTGGTTCCAGGTAAGTTTGGAACATCTCAAACAGAACAGGGAAATGAGGGTGGCTAACAGAATCACTTGTCGCACCTATTCCTCAAAAGGTTAAACAATCAAGTGGAAGTGTATGATCAGACAAAAGAGTGGAGGTGATGGTAAGAACACAACCAAGGCTCAAAAGGTTGATAGCAATGTAATCACAAAGATTTTTTACTAAAGGTGGGTTTATTTTTTAATGAGCTTCAACCTTGTGCCAACATTGCTCATTGGCGGGTTTATTTTTTTAATGAGCTTGAACCCTGTGGTAACACCGCTCGATGATAATGGTCAGAGATGTTCAATTTACCATTAACACTATATTCTTTTGACGATCATACTACCTATTCAATCACTCCCTAAAATTGATTAGAAATGCAAATACATTCTTGAAAAATGAGTTAAAAACCAACATCTTACTTGAATTATGTGAATAGTAACATAAAAGTAGTTTTACCTCTCATTTTTACCATTTGATTCAAATTTGGGAATGTTGGAGCTCCAGAGCTGTTTTCCCCCTCAAATTTCATTAGTTTATTCTAGGAGATCTAGTGGAATATTTTATGCGCTATTTGGTCCAGGTAGGAGCTAACCCTGAGCTCTTCAATTTCATTCCTTTATTTTCTGATTCTGAGCAACTTTTCCTATTCTTTTGGGTCCCAGGGGTTTGAACAATTCGTTCTCTCCCCATCGTACCTAGTATGCATTGAAAAGTGTGATGCATATTGAGTTGGCTATTGGCCAGTCAGTATGCATCTCACCCTGTACACAACCAGGGTGTGATGGGCGCAGGAGGGAAAGTTTATGCAGTGTTTTATCATGAAATTTTTGCTTGTTTTTGCCCAAATTAGGATCTTAATTCATCTCTTGTTTCTTTTCAGAGATTCATCAGATCAAGATGGTCATTACACTGCATGAATGCGAGCATGAAGAAGAGGACATGATTGCCTTACACGATTTGGGTACGATTACTGCATTGCGAAACTGTGGTTTGCTCACATTCTTTTGCGTATCCAACATGAGGCAAGCAATCAATTTGTTGCAATATCTTCTCGATGCATGGGATCTGACCAACTAGGTGTTCCAGATTAGAGGTAAATCCATCCCTTTGACAGTTGAGGATATCTACTTTTTGGTTGGTTTATGGAGGCATGGTTCCCCCCTCTCACTATCAGAATCCGCCCATGGGGGTGAATGCATGAGGGATTATATTCACCAATTTTGTAGAGATGGATCTCAGCTGAGCAAGGATTGCAAGATCAGTATTCGAGATGTCATTGATCGATCCTTGAGGACTATTTTATTCACCTTCTCTATATTGGCTAGTAGTGCGACTCTTCATTTGGCCAATAGGTCTTATATGTAGTATGCCGTGGAATGCCTCGAACCAAAGGTATTCAACTGGTGTGATGCAGTACTTCCAGTTATAAAAGAATAGCTTTCCAAGGTGAAGAATGGATGATCCAAGAACTTTGGTTAAGCTTCTATTTTGATTGCTTTCACCTTGGAGAGGATTCCACTAATGCAACCACAGTATATTTTACTCGGATTGCCAGCACTGAGGGAACCAGATATGCAGAGATGGGTTGATCTCATGGCCAAACATGCTGGTTAGTCACAAATTTCATTCTCTAATGCCTTCTTTGAGTGGTTTGACTATCAGGAGATGGTTTTTTCAGAGTATCCATACGTTGGGATGGATTTCCAAGGTGACTCGATTTTGGCGTTACCGACTGGCGAGCAGTGGGGTGTTATACGTAAAAAGATCTGACCATATCTCTCTTTATTGCTTTTATATTGTTCTTGTGTTTTTTAAAGGTTATCAAGAATAATTAAACTCATATATGTGTGCGGATATTGGACCAGTGTGACTAGTAGTGTGCCCGAGGGTAGTAGCTTCCGTTCTAGTAAGAAAGGTTGTAGGGAGGGTTGTTCTTCACGATTTGGACATAGCAAAGACCCTTGTAGTGTTGGAGGATCAGATCGAGGGTCTCACCCTTGGTATTCAAGATGTGAGGACTGACGAGTTACCTCTGATATTATAGCGCCATACCACTGGTGTGCTGAGCCGATGGTCTAGGCTCTTACGTATGATTACACAGGTGGTGACTTGATATCACCAACACCATTAGTCTAGGGTGTTTTTCTGCATTTTTTAGTTTTTGGGTCATATGACCAATTTTGTCCTCGACACAAAACATTTTGTAAAAACTATAAACAGTGATATATTTTTTATTTTCGGAGTTTTATTTCGGGTAAGTTATGTGATCCTGATGCAAATGTTAATTGAAATGTTTTTTCTTTTATAAATGCTACAAATGTCTATCTAACACATAATTTGCTAATGAATCAATTAATGTGTTTAAGTTTATGGAAATGTGTTGATATTGAATAGAATTAAACCACCTTTCCAAAATCCTGACCCTTAGGAACATACGGTAGATAGCTGGGTTCTGAATAGAATAGATGCCAGTAAGCTATAGAATGACAAGTTGCAAATCTAGCCTGAGAATAAGTCGGTGTATGCCATGTGAAATGGCATCAGAGAGAAGTTCCATCAACGCACTGTACTCAACGATGTTTTTCATTGATTGAACAATACATATCCCCCTGAAACTCACTAACTCACCGCTTGGAGCAAAAATGGCCCAGGATGCAAAAGATAGGTTCTCGCTGCTTGGAGCAAAAGTGGCCCAGGCTATAGAAGATAGGTTCTGCGTTCTACGACTAGCTCCGTCAGCATACCCAACGAATGTTTCCAAAAGGTTTGACATCTGCAACAAATGCAAAGTGGATTACCTAACCAAAATGATAACTCTTGACGAAAACAAAGACGTAACAGAAGCATACAAAGAGATTACTACACTTAATCAAGCATAGTAACACTTAAGATACAACCCGTTACGGGGTTGCGACAGTGGAATCCTGTCTTAGTCTACTAGCTCGTAGGCTCCTTTCTCTAATACTCTTCTAACAATGTAGGGGCCCATCCACAATGGTTAGAACTTACCTGCTCCCAATTTATTGGAGTCCTGATCGTAAAGCAAGACCAGGTCACCTTTTGAGAAGACACGGGGTTTGACATTTTTTTCAAATTGCACCTTGAGACATTTCTTATGAGCTTCATTAGCCAAAGCAGCATCACAATGGTGTCATCCAGTTGAATTAGTTCCAAGAAACGAGCCTCTTCCTCCGAAGTTTCGAGAAGTAGATCGACTACGAGCTTGAGAGACAAAATTTCACACTGAATCGGTAAGTCCGCTTCCAGGCCATACACCAACTAAAAGGCATAAACCCAATCACTTCTCACCAATGTTCTATACGTCCACAACGCTGAGTATAGGATTAATTGCCAATTCCGTCTATGGACTCTGATCATCCTTTATAGCATGTGCTTCAGGACTTTGTTGATGGCCTCAACTGGTCCGTTAGCTTGCAGATAATACAGAGTAGAACTGTCATGGGACAGTCCTAATTTGGCAGCCAATTCAAACATCATGTAATTGTGAAAATATTATCCATGATCTACGACTATAGCTTAGAATGTTTACTTTCCCTTGGAGTTTCTAAATCTGAAGAAAATTTGAAGGTAGAGGCATTTCAATGATAACCTGAACCTTACATGTGTCAAGTCGAATCCCATCCTTAGATACTAAGAAACCAAGTAAACAACTAAAACCAACACAAAACACACACTTGTGTGGTTTGAGTCGTACCTTGTAGTGTCGGCAAAGTAGAAATATATCTCTCAAATGCTACGGATGGTCAGTATGCTTTCGCGACTGAGTCAGTAGATCATCAAGATATGGTTGAATGATGTGTTTGATGTCAAGGAAGGAGTAGTTCATTTCCCTCTGAAAAGTTGCCCCTGCATTCTTTAAACCGAAAGGTAGTTTACAATACATGAATGTACCCCACGGACATATAAATGAAGTCTTCGACTAGTCCTGTGGGTGGATGTTTATTTGATTATATCTGGAAATCCATCCATGAATGAAAAGATTTCGCATCCTGCACATTCATCAATTATCTGGTCGATGCAGGGTGTAGGGTAGTTGTTCTTTGAACAAGCTTGATTTACATCCCTGTAATCAATGCACACTCTAATCGTTCCTTACTTTTTCATGATAGGAGAAATATTTGATACCCAATCAATTAGAGGAACAAGGTAAATGAAACCAACATGTAAAAGTTTTTCAACTTCTGCCTTGATGGCAGTGGCTTTCTTTGGGTGAACTTGTTGAAGCTGCTGTCGTACTAGTTTGACATCTAGATACATCTTGATTTCATGTTCAACGATGCTCGAGTCAATGCCTAGCATTTCTTCATATGACCATGAAAGACATCTCTGAATTTGCAAAAGAGAGTGGAGTATATTTCCAGTTCTGAAGTAGAACAAGATTTTCAAACATGAATATTCTCTACAACATTAGGTTTGGTCGAGGTATTTATGGCGATAGTCTCTTCAATGTTGGATAGATTTCGCTTGGAATCCACTGTATTTAGAGTATTTGATAGAAAATCAAAAATTGATGGATGATTAAGGTCGTTGGAATAATCTTCATTGTTATCTTGAAGATGGGAATGACGGTGGTAATATTCCCATGGTGCCTCTCCTATCATCATTGACTGAATGATTCCTTCATCTATAGAATGTATATGTGACCAAGGATCTGAAGAGGTGCAATGTTCTAGAGACTTATCTATCCAAACACTTGATGAGTGTTGAGTTGGGTTTGCCGCCCGGGCCTAAAAAATTGATTGCTACAAAATTTCTATGGGGCTTGGGGGAAATACCTAGCGATGATCCATGCTAACAAAATGTTCGGAAGTCTTCTTAATCTTTGCCGATGTAGAAGATATCATATTATAGGTTTCTACAGTGGCGACTTCTGCCAAATTATTTCGAGGCAGGAGGGGAAAAAGGCAGGGTATTTTAGGAGGCCTACTCTGACATTTTGAAGTGATTGAGAGCTCCCATGGATCATTGGAATGCTTCCCGTAGCTTGTGTACTATTGGGGAAAAAGATTAGTTGGTCAACGATTGTAATTTCACCTTTGAATGGAAATGCAATATTTCAAAAATATGTTGACACAATAGTAGCCATGGCATAAATCCAGGGCCTTCCCAGTAAGACATTGTAATCGAGGTTTCCATCGATAACTTCGACTTCAATTTCTATTGTCCTGCCCCCTAGTTCAACTTGCAAGTTACTTAATATCCCATATGGCGTGTATGTTCTTCAATCAAACACTTTTAATGTCCTTGATGATATTGACAAGGGTGGTGAGCCTAAATTTTTCCAGCAACTCGTTGATATAATACAGGTAGATGCCCCCTCATCAATGATTGTCCTATGAACAGTTTTGTTGAGGGCTTTTACCTCTATAAGGAAAGTGAGCTGTGCTGGTAACTGAGGTTCATGTCCTTTGTGGTTAAAGGAAACAAGGTTGGAATCCATTGGGTGAATCCCACTTATTGCTGATAATAAAGCTTGCTTTTGGGAGGGGCAATTCTCTAGTACTTCAATTGATGACATAGCAGATGGTGATTGAGCTAGATCTTCCACTATATTATAATTTTTTGTTGCTCGAGCAGGAGGATTAAATGTCGATTTATGCACTACTCAGTTTGGCAGCTTTATTGTTATTTTAGGAACGGTGGGTGGCATAACTTCTGACGAAGTTGTTGTCGAACTACTAGGTTGATCTGTAGCCTTGTTGTTCGACATCTGTGGGTTCCCATAATATTTATTGCTCACCGATATCAAAGCATCATTTTTTTGTTTCGATACAGATAACATAAGCACTTGGGATGGGGAAGCATGATCGATAGCAACCAGATTGGTTTTTGGGTTTGGAAACAGATCAGTCAATACCACCGAGGTACTTGAAGTCTTCAAAATCTTCATGACCTCAACTCGATGTGGACAATCTCTCGTATAATGGTCCTCATCACATATGAAGCATAACTGATTAGGTTTCTTTCGCCCAGTAGGGTTTCTAGAAGACTTCTTAGGAGTCAAATCTTCCTGTTTCTTCTTTTTGTTTTTCCCTCTCTTCTTGTCCCCTGGTTGCTTCGATTCTTCGCCTTTGTCTAATGACATGGCATTAACCTTTGAGATAAGAAGTTTTCATTCGCTTTTTTACTAGAAACTACAAGGGCTTTACCAAATGAAGCCTTTGTAGTTTGCGTACTTGAGGTGCCAATCACGCCATTGCCTGCATGAGAGTCTCTATTTAATTTAGGAGGACAAGGAACAAAAAATGCTGGTCTAGGGGCATCATGGATTTTGTCATAGAGCGTGCTAGACTGAGTATATATCAAGTCTAGATATTGTGCACGAGCAATAACTTTCTCTTCAATGACAACTCCTCCTTTCGCCACATCTTCTATAATAGACGGTAATAATGACTTAATAAACCACTTAGCTAGAAGATGATCAGGAACATAGGTCTTTATCATTCGACGATGACGTTGCTACTCATGAATATGATCAGATATATGAGTGGTTGTTGTCCATTTAAAATTGGTAAGGAGTTCTATTCTCGTTTCGTACCTTATGGGTAACTGAAAGTGGGTTAAAAAGGTAGTGGCAAGGACGCTAAAGTTGTCAAACGAAGCTCTAGGAAATTAAATGTAACATTTTGCTACTGGAATAGTTAACGTTTGCTGAAAAGGGTGAAGCTTAATCGAATCATCATTGAGGGTATTAGACGAACACCACAACTGAAAGGTCATTACATGATTTGATGGATCTTCACCTAAATTTCCATTGAATTTAGGAATATCTGAGGGAAGTTTATGAGGAATCGCTGGCCACCATGGGGCGTAAGCAATTGGATCATTAATTAATTGGTTCAAATTTGGTAATTCTAGAGTTGCTACAAAGGGAAACTGTTGATTCAGGTTTAGCAAAGCATACCTAGGATAAGATGGGATCGCTTGAGCAGTGGGTCTTTGCATACCAACATAATGTATCTGATGTTGATAACTTTGATAAGGTTGATGGGCATGACCATTATAGTATGGTTGTTGATGACCGTTTTGAAAATACGGCTGCCCATTACCTACAAAGCTTTGTTGCTCAGGTCCTTGGTAAGCTTGTTGGAGTTGTGGTTGTTGATATTGTACCTACCACGGTTGTTTGACCATTTTCTACTGTTCAATACTGGATGTTTGATGAAGATGAGGGGTGATAGTACTCGTTTGAGCTTGAGTCATTCCAATTAAGGTTTCACTAATCTGAGGTTGTGATTGAGCCACAGAGACAAGAGGCCATTGTCTTACGACTTGAGAAACTTGAGGTTGACATACAACAGGCAGTGCTTGTACTTGCGACACAGTCACAATAATAGGTGTAGTGGGAATGTTTGACATAGGTTGTCTTGGTTTCATTGAATATACAACCCTTGGTTGTGAGGTAGTATTGTTACCCAACCACTGGATGCAATTCCAGTTTGACCAGAATTTTGTTGTGAACTCTCGTATGGTTGTTCTCCGAGAGGGAACAATGAAAAGGCATACTGCCCCCCATATGGCGGCAATCCAGTGTTCAAAGGATAAATTGGTGTTTGGAGACTGGACTGCCCAAATTCATACTGATGTGAAGGATCAATCTGCTGAGTTTCTCAATAATAAATTCCAGACAAGATTCTGAATGAACAAATAGGAATATACCATGTTATCAAAACAGTCCTTGGGTGGACTCCATCTAGCGGTTGAGAACTAGTTGGGACAAATGGTATACCATTGAACATTGTTCGAGTAACAGCAGGAGGCTACACTACTGTTGTATCAGATGACACAGTCCTAGATGTTCATAGTTGTTCAAACATATTTAGTCTATCCAAAAGATTTCTTAGCAATTCAAAAGGAACTTGCGATGAAGGATGTTCAAAAAACTAACTTCTGTAGTAGAAGGATATAGGTGCATCCCAGTTCAAAAATGCAATGGGGTACTAGATGGAAGATCCTCTACAATCCCTTCTATAGCAATCAGTCCAGGTGGAAGAGGTAGACCATCAGGTTGGTAAAATATTTTTGGATCCGAAGAAGGTATAGCTTCTGTAGTAACAGAAACAGGAGGGCTGACACCTTCTAAATCAGCCCTAGATGGAGTTGATTCATGGATAGAAGTGTTTACCATTACACCAAGATCAGTTCTAATGTCCTCTTGTAACTGTGCAACTTCTTCTGTAAAGGCAGGGGTGCTAGAAATAATTGGAGTAACTGGAGTCTCTGATGATGTTGAAACACAGGTTTCAAATAGATTAGGAGAATTCGACCCAGTTAAGAGAGATCTTTTTTCCCGGAATGGTTTCGTTTCTAGAGTCAAAGATGGTTGACTCACTAGTCTTTGTGAATGACGGGGTTTTTATTGACTTTCTTCCATGATTGTGTATTACTTGATCAACTCAAAATTTAAAAGGGGAAAATGCTATTCCAAATTAAATAAATTTTAGGACACTTTGACACAACTTGCTTTTTCAATTTTTAAGAGTTGAGAAAAAGCTAAAGGTGAAAAGGAATGAAAGTGACTACTTTGGAAATCTAAACAGAGGGATTACCAATCTAATTGCAAAATTGCAATATACACCTTGGTGGTAAATTAAAGAGAAATTACCTAGGACTTTATGTACGACAGTCAATCTTCCCAAATGTTGTGTTCAGTGCATTGCAATCGATAGGGTGGTAGACATGGCTTCCTAAGGATAAAGGATATTAGCCTATTGTGGTCTCCCAATATATACTCGACGGTATGGGGAGTACAAGTCCATACTGGCAATTGTCATATCAAAGAGGAGGAATCACCCAACCCTCGATAAAAATGATAGTTACCAGGTTTTACGATGCCAGAACACGTCTCTAGCCTAGACTTCTATAGGTTGTGCGTTAGGTTCCAAAGCATTTTTATGTTCATTGAGGTTTATTTTAGAGTTGATATTTCTTAGAAGTTTTTGCTTCAAGGTTCTCCGCGTGATGTAGATGTAAAATTCCTAAATATGCAATCTAAAATTATAAACATTGGTTATGTTCTTTTAGCAATGAAAATCCTAACTACAAAGGAAAGAAGATTATGATTTTTCTTTCAGCAGAGTGCATAGAGCACATACTAAATTCACTTTCCTAAATCAAATTTCGCATGCAATCAAAATGCAAATGAACATGTATGTATTTGTTTTACACTTCCTTAATGTGTGAATGCCAAAAAGGAAAGCTAAGTACAGATCAAAACTATTTTCTTTCAAAGCGACATTTCTAACAATTTCTTTTCAAAACAAAAGGAAGACTAAGGCTATGCTTTTCGATTCCAAATTGAAAACTGCAAAACAATGCTTCAAATACTAATAACTCAAATCAAGTACAATGACAAAAGTACAATCAAATTTCTAGAAGAGGAAGAGTTCACGACACTCTTCTTTTGATTAAAAATGACAATTACGACACTTGCATCAAAAAACAACAGTTCAATTAAGCTACTTTCGACAAAGGAAGACTGTAAATGATTCAAAAATACACAAAAAATTTACAATTATTAACTAATGGAGGCTGAAATATAAGAAGGAAGAAGGTTCTAGCAAGAAGACACTGATCATGAACAACAAAACTACTAAATAGAGCCGAAAACAAGGAGAAAAACCAACTCTCGGACAGAAAAATAGTATCACTCAATCATCGAACGTGCAACACAGGGAAATAGGGATGCTTCTCACGTGCAACACATGAGAGGTACGAGGCATCCAACTTGCACAGTTACAGACAGTGTGATGGACGAGGGAGCAAAACTGAGCTTGGTTTTTGCTCAAAATTTGCAGCTAAGTTCAGTGATTTAGGCTGAGCAATGATGGACAGTGAAAACAAAGCATAGGGGTATGATCTTATGAGGTTAATGAGCTACCACTAGGGCACTTAGGATGTTTTCAAGTCAGATGTTCAGTTCATAAACCAACCCAGAGATTGACTCAAACATTGTTGATCTACTTTGTAGTTACATAGCAAAAGCAGTTCGAAGGCTAGCTAGCTTAACTTCAGGCTCCGTCTGTAGTTTATAAAGCAAAAAATAGTAACAAACAGACAAATTAATCGTTCCCCAGTGGAGTCGACATTTTGAATCTGGGAAAACTAGTGTCTTTTCGATTTGCCAATCCCACTAAGACATGTAGCTGTCTTAGAAACAAACAATTCAAAGCAACTTGTGTTTTCCTTTATGTATGATAGATAAGAGAGAAGCAGAGAGCATCAACCTTAATCTTTCACTTGGCTCATTGCTTGTTTCCTCTCTCCTTTGATAGAGCCTTTCACTCCTTTGTCACTTATCCCGCTTCAAAGAACACCTATAGAGGCAAAGCAATAGAACACCATCAAAGCATAGATATCTATAATATCATAAACAATGTAGAATCAGAAGTACATTAACCATACAATTGCATACACAAATACAAGATTCACAAGTACACAAGCATATGGAGGAAAACTCAAATAACTTTATTGATAGTAGAAGTAGAAGAGAGGATTACAACCCACCTATCTGATTCACCATCATCCTCCCAGCATGAAATCCCTCTTTACCTCATGAGAAGCAAGATCATCCAACAATGCAATGTCTCAAAGAGAAACCAACAACACTTTCTTAAAAATTACAAAATTCCAGCCTCTAGTTCTCTCAGCTGAGGGATCCATATATAGATATTTGCAGAGGGGTGAGTCAGCTTCTGAGATTTTGATTATTGTCATTTCAATGATAGTTGTTCGTTCCACTTGGAGATTTCATGATCTCTTACTCATCCCTGAGCAAATTCAGAGAGGCAAGTGTCATATGAGAAGTTTCTAGAAGATTTTCTGGGTTTCCACTTAGCAAACTGTCTCGACCATTTGTCTACTCTTACCCATCACACCCTACAGAAGGCTCTTTCAGTATGCATCACACCTGGCTAGTGTAACAGCCAGTATGCATCACACCCTTAGCACTGAGTAGTCTGTATGGTCCAATTTTGACCAGTTCTGAGTGGGTTTTCATGGAGAACTTCTGGGAAATGATGTAGTTAGTTGACCATGATTCTTTAGGGTTTGAAACAACGCTTTTAGGGGTTTAAGAGCCCTTGGTTTATCGACATATGTGATTGGGGTTGCAGTGCCCAAATATTTCTATAACAATACCTCACGAATATTGTGGAATTAAAGGGAAGCTCATGTGTTCTATTTACTCTAGAGTGTGTTGTATAACACCTTCTAAATGCATTGGCAGTGAAATCCAGCATGGTTACCCATTTCCTTCATATACATAGCAGAAAACACATATAGTCAAAGCACCTGCAACTCTCCAACCAAAAATATTAGCCATGGGGATATATTTGGAGCTCTCATCTTCGTGTTAGAAGATGTTGAAATTTAAGATCTTGCCATAAAAAAAAAAATGACTTAAGTTTAAAGCCAATTAAATAATAAATAAATAAGATACTCATCTTGCATATCGATCACATTCAATTTTTTGTTGTCTTTCATCGTGACTTCTTCCAATTGACAATTGGTTGTAACAGGGGTAGGTCTGCAAATAGACTTGAAGATCATGGGGGGAATTTTTGAATTACCCATTACATTTTTACTAATGAAGGTGTTCCCTACCAATACCAAATTCATTCCCTAATCTGTTATTTGTAGGGTGCACATGCAATGGTAATAGTGCAACTGGTAATTCCATCATTGGGTGCATCTCCTGCAAGTCTCTTTCCAATACTTGTACCTATTACAGATACTTATCAATTGGAATAAATCATGATGAAAGAGGGCAGAAAATTGAACGTGATCAATAATCGAGGTGAGTATCTTATTTATTTGTCATTTAATGTGCTTTGCCTCAAGGTCGATCTAACTTTTGTATTTATAAGAGATCTTCGGATTATTTTTTCTCTAGCTTTTGAGAGGTTTTCATGGTTGAAACTTTTCCTACCTTGGGGATTCCAGAATTCCTCTATTGCTTTGGATTTCAGATGAACATTTAGGCAATGGGAAAAATAAATAGGAAAATTTCTATGACTTGTGAATTTTTTGGAAGTGGAGAATGCAAGTTTTTTTTCTCATCATATTTTATCTTTAAAGTTGTTGATGGTGAGTTCTAGACTTGTTGAAGGCTGAAACTCAGTGTTATTGTGGAAGAGCTCAGGTCTAGTTAGAAGGCCAAGTATTTGGTCTTTTGAAAGCCTACTTCAAGTTCGTTTTGTGGCCCAACTTTTGGTGTGATTTTTGAGGTGGTTGAGTTTTATTAGAGAACTATTCTAATGATCTTTGGGGGCTTAATGTAGTTCAATTATGGTCATAGGGCCAAGCATTTACTGTTTTGAAAGAATATAATTTCTTTTTAAAAATATTTAAAACAATATCGATGATTAAAATAATTTAATAATTATAAATGAAATAAATCAATCAAATTTCTGGAGATTTCAATCCTTCTTCTAAACATTATAATAAAAACATTATCATCTAACCAATATATCATTTTAATGAATTAAGGAAAATAAAATTTTGATAACCAATAGAAGAAAATACAAAAATTATCAAATCTAATTAATACTAAAGTTAAATAATATGTATTCTTTTAAAAAGTCAACATTCTACTTATTAGCACAAAAATATTTACATCATTTACCAGCATGGCACAATTTTCCTTATACTAGAAGAACACTAAACAACATTACATTTTCTCATTGTAAGATTATATATTGGGTTTTCCTTTTGCCTATGTCTACCCAATCTCACTCATGATCCTGCTAAGATTATACAATGATTTCCTTTCCTTGAGATGTCACCGCTACCTCATGCTCCAACATATTCGTTGCCTCTTTATCATGATAATAATGGTAATATTTGTGGGTGATTTTCTGACCACTAATTTGTGGTCCCAAAATACTGGCTAATTCATGCAAAAAGTTGGCGAATGTGATATATTTATCTCGAGCTCTTTGGGATGTCTCATCATGGGGGTGTGTAGATTTTGTATGAATGGATCCTTCATTGGGTGAATTTTGGTTTTGTGGTTGTTAAATTTTAATAAGATGACATTGTTCTTTGTTATTATAGTTGAATTTCATCATTAATACATTAATTTCCTCCCATTTCATCATTACAATATTCAGATCTACGCCATTATACATCAACATATGCAATTACATAGGAAGAAAGAACATCACCATCATCATCAATGCAGTGGAATATAAAAGGGACAGTAGAAGAAAGAATGCACACACATAGAGACATTAGGATTGGTTTGAGACCGAAGCAAAACCCACTATGGGGAAACCCTTTTAAATATTCTTCTTCTTAGATCATCATCAAATGATGCAACAAAAGAGAGTACAATGATCCATAACTTTATCGATGCAGGAAAACAATAATGATATCTATAAAACAGATCTAATCATGGTAGGAATCAGAACCCTCATACTTATCATTGTAATGTGTTTTCACAAACTAATATCAACTACTGTATACTATTGTAACTGTGACAAACACTGCTGCGTAATATGATCATTGTCAATGAGCCCAATACATATGTTTGCAGTGGAAATTAAAAAATTAGATCTTTAGATCTATATAACAATAAAGAGAAACCCAACTCTACATGATCACTGAAGCTAGATAATGCCAAGATCTCAAAACCCTAGATCTGAATTGGTTTACTCTCATCAATACTCTTTGTGAGAGACTAAAACTTCTGGGTCACTTTCACGAATACAGTATGCAAGCAACTATGACTACAAAGTCGCTCTCAGAAGGTCTCTATGCGTGCGAATCTCACACTAAAATGAAAAGACCCAAAATCGCTCCCTAGCCGAGATGTGTGAGTGACCGATAAATTAAAGTTGCACCATTGTTGAGTTCTGCGATTGACCAAGATGACAAGGTTGCTCCCATGGCTAATTGGTGTGAGCGACTGGGGACTAGAACCTTCCGATATTCCTCTCAACCCAGAGTCACTCCCATAAGCCTTTGTGCCAATGTCCAAGGGTCTATAGTCACTCTCATAGGCTTGTGTGCTAGCAACTAAAGACCAAAATTCCCTGCTGTGTGCCAACGACCAACATCTAGAAGACCCTAACCTAGAACGAACCTTTCACCTATGATTTCGGACCCTTGAGTGAACTTGTTCAATTGAACCTGTGTGAATGAAGACAAAAGAGAAGAGAAGATGTGTCCAAATGATCTTGAGTTATCTTCTATTTATACGATTTCCTAAGGGGTCACTTGGGGTTAAGACTGACCCAAGCATTTACTCATGTGGTTAGGGCCGACACATTCCATAATACATGTATGAATAAAATAATTCATAACTCAACTTCTGCTTAACCAAATTGGGTGATCTTTAGGTGTATTTTGGTCCTCTCAAAAGAGGAATATATTTAAATCATTATCTTGGTCATTTGAGCTATATAAGGTGTAATTTTACCGCAGTTGTAAAAATTAACACTTCCTTTCAACTAGGGAGAATTCCACCTACCAATATCTATCCATTGAACAATATGTTATTCTGGAATATTTGAATGTCATCATGAATAGTCACAGATCATATTTGTCATGTATTTATAGTGCCATTTCCATCTCAAGCGTATCATCATCACAAATCATCATTGTACATCTCGATCTATCCTTTGTGTAATCCTGCTTATCTCTTGATTGTTCCTACTTGTATGGTGAACATACTCGGATCTAGAAGAAGAAGAAGTTGTTACTAGAGGGTAGCTAAAGCTACCACCCTCTATCGACCAAGATGCTATTTGGAATGTATGATGGTGGGCTACTACCTAGAATATCATCATCAATCATCATCAAAGAGCATATCATTAGGGAGCACATCTCAACTTGGAATCACATCAGGGAGAAAATGCTTCCACCCATAATCAGAAATAGCATAACTCATTACAAAGGGGAGTAAACGCTCGACCCTGGATTACAAAGGGGAGTACACTCTCAACCCTGTAATTTCATCGAGTAGCTTTACACTCAACCTAGAATTTCATCGGGAACCATTACTCTCAACCCAAAATCCTATTGCCTATTGAGCTTCCCATCGATGACCCTAAATAGCCATGTGGTAGAACATCTGCAACATAATCACCTTGGGTTGTATTCCCTAAGGACACCCTCAACTCGTTGCCTAGACAAGGAGTAACATTTCAAGCGAGCCCTACCTAATATATGCCAACTGGGGTATACTTTGCAAAGACCAGACAAGGGAGTAAAACTGTCAACCCTATGGGTAACAGATAGGGGAGTAACCTATTGTACATATTTCCCTCAACCCATGAGCCCTTATCCCTCAATTCCTCATCCTAGGAGCTTAAACAAGGGATGCTCTCCTATTGCCCCTCATCCACAGGGGATGCTCTCTGAAAATCAAGATGGCTTTGAGAGAATATCTGTAATATGTTTGTCTCAATAGAAGTTGTTTCTTGTTCATACAAAACATTAAATCAAATATCATGTCATATTCATATATAATCACATAAGTCACAAAATAATACCATAATCATCCTTCCTCTCAAGGAGGTGCCAACCACAAGCCTGAGCTTGTTCGAACAACTACACTGTCTCAGTATATGAGAGTATCTCGTTCCGAACTATAAATATGAGACTTTCCTCTAATCAAATCATCACAATGTATCCATGGTATCCATATCATATGTAGATCATGCTCAGACAGCTCTCTAAGGAGCTTTTGTATGTTGCCTCATAGCTAGCCATGCTAGCAACATCATTATTGACCTCGGTGATACTATGGACCTCTCATCCAAGAAATCATGACAAACCATATACTAAAGTGACATCCAAATGTGCTTATCAACAATAATCTCAAATATGAGCAATACATCTTTGCAAACACATATCATAGGAGAAATATCTCATTCTCAAAACTAGAACACCTCATGAAAATATTTTAAATCATGCTCGGTGGAAGCTTTATGAAGCAACTCACTCATAAATTCATTAAGGTTCTATGCAAATAATACATATATAGATTGATGTTCAAAACAAAACATCAATGCTTAAAACAACTGTTGGATGGCATGTCAAGTTCAACAACATGTTGAACTGTAAATCAAAGTATCCAAGGATTTTCGTTTTCATTATTCAAAAACATTTTCCATTAGCTTTGTAATGTGGAACTTCTTTCCCAATTTCCAGAAATTGAAGCGTCATGCCATGATACATCATTTCAAGCTTCATAAGTCATCTCCCTCTGATTTAAATCATCAAAGTCTCATCACCTGTCACAAGTAGATCATTAGGATATAAAACGAAAACCATAATCAATATCAAAGTCATACCTTGGAACTCATCATCCCGAGTTCATTAGAAAATTGTCAAATCTAGACATATCCAGATAGAAATGTTCTAAGAATAATGCCTTGCTAAGCCAAGATACACATCAACAACAAAGTCCACTCACTAGAGTTTACAATCGAGCTCATGACCATTATCAAAGTCATCATTATTATAGTATTAATAATTTCAACTAGGAGACAGGTGGAGCTCATATCAAATGATGGCTTCATCATGCCAACAAATCATGCATTATCAATTCGAACTTGATTAAGTCATTCTCACTAGGTGCAAATGCATACATCAAGGATGAGTCATGCAGGTTCCATTTCTCATGACAAATCACAACTATCATTACATCAACCATTTTTCTAAGAACAAGGAGGGCAATCTCGGGATACGCACATAATTCATCATGCCCACATAGTATTGATATCAGGGAAAATAAAAATTCATCAAATCAGATCACTAGAAATCAAGTCAAGTCCAAATTGCTATTGTAAAGAGATCTATAGTCAAAGCACATTTCAATCATCAATTCAAAGTTATTTTCAAGCATCATGACAAAAGAGTTTTCATATATACCCGTAATGCCAAATCATGTCAACCTTTAATAGCACAAACATAGTGAAATATTGATATGTATGTCCCAATGACCTGCAAACACAAGTTAAATCTTCATTTTCATGTTATGGAAAACATTCAATATTTTATTCCTAGCAAATGTTGTTGTTATCTGCAATACATCTGTGGTACTGATATCTTCCAGGCAACCATCAAATTTCATGCACAATACTTCGTTATATGATCAACAATTTAACTTAACAACTTCAGAAATTAGTTAATAGTGGTAGAATATGTTAGGAAAAAAACCTCTGGTTCCTCTCTTCAAGCTACAATGGAAGCGACTTTAGCTCCCTAGACGTTGTCTAGGCCTTAGCATGAGTGTGTCCAGGGATGAGATCTCCTAGATTGGTGACTGTGACCAAAGAAGAAACCCTAATTTCTATGCAGGCTTCAGATCTAAGACTATTGTAGATCAATACTATCACATGTACATAAATCATACTTCATAAAAATAGTAATAAGGGTCAGAATCTTGAGAAGCGATTCTCCCTCTAACTGGGGATCTGCATCATTTGTCTCCATTCATGTAAGTAACATGTCTCTAGTAGATTCATGCAACATTATATCTATTAGATCATAAACATATGGCTATCAGCATCATGACATCAACCTTTCATCAAAGGCTTAGAATCAAAGTAGTAGATAGATCTCAAAGACTATGACTGCAATAGAAATTTCTATCAAGTCACTCCATCAAGTTACTGCATCTAGTTTAACCATATGCCATCAAGATAAGACCACAACTAGTAAGAGATATGGAATATAAATCTTACACTTATACCTCTAACATGCACTTCATGACCAATGAGATGAGATTAGGTCATTCAATAAAGCTTTATCAAAACAAAAAGAGTGTCAATCACTCTTTCCATATGCTTTCATCATGCGTGTCACAAGCATTATCAGTAGACGCATGTATAGGATTCAATGAACTATCCTTCTATATTAAATCCATCATGACAAGTATCAAGAGTATCATTTTCTAGAACCAAGGTGCTAGCCTTATTTATAGAATCAAGATATCCAATAGATAGAATATAGATGTTAGCCAAACATCAAGTGTAACATTAGCTAACCTCATCAAACTGAAGAAGGTCAAAATGTTCAAATCGAGGTGCATATTTTCGTCATAGGAAACATAGATCCAAGTCACTTTCATATGCATGTATAAGCTATTAAAGGAAAAGGTATTCTCGTCATACATTTTCATCTCCTTCTAGCACTATATCTCAAAATGATTCTAAAAAAGGATCTACCCATCACATCTCATCAAGGAGGTTAGAAGCATCCATATACTCAAATAGGAAGTACAAGAAATAAACATAATCATCAAATCCATAAGTCTATCAAGTAAAAAGCACCATAAGTCAAGAAATACGTATCTTCAATGAGAGGTGATCCTCTCCCTCTTGACCCAATCTTCAAGAGCCACAAACTTCTATTGTCGATAATATTGTCTTCAAGTATCCAACGATGTCTGTTATGGATTATCCCATCTAGGACTTCATAGAATATCCCACAGGTGCTTGAGCCTCAAGTCTTTTCGATAAGCCAGGGTTTTCTCTTCAACACTAATCTCATGGAATCCATTAAACCCTAACAATAAAAATTCTTAAGGTTTTATTCAAACCCTAGAATTCTTTTAGGTCTCCACCATCATCTTCTTGCTTCCAGCAATGGTGTCATCATGAGAGTGATCTCCATGGCTTTTCTTCAGCCAAACTCTTATACCATGTTAAATTTTCTTAAGGCGCCATTGTTATTTTCTATGATAATTGCATTTCATCATTAATATATTAATTTCACCCCATTTAATCATTACATTATTCATATCTACGCCATTATCCATCAACATATGCAATTACATAGGAAGAAACAACATCAACACCCTCATCAATCTAGTGGAATATAAGAGGGACAGTAGAAGAAAGAATACACACACATAGAGACACTAGGATTGGTTCAAGACATGGTAAAAACCCACTATGGGGAAAACCTTTGCAAATCTTCTTCCTCTTAGATCGTCATCAAATGATGCAGAAAAAGAGAGCACAATGATCCATAACTTTATATATGCACTAAAATAATAATGATATCCATAAAATATATGTAATCATGATAGGAATCACAACCCTAATACCGATGGTTGTAATTTTCTATCACAAACTAATGTCAAATGTTGTCACTATGCCAAACACTATTGAGTGCTGCTATCAGTGTCATTGACCCCAATACATAAGTTTGCAGCAGAAACTAGAAAATAAGTTCTATAGATCTGTATAATATTATAGAGAAACCCAAATCTACCATATCACTAATGCCAACTAATGCCAAGATGTAAAAACCCTAGATCTAAACTAGGTCATCCTCATCAACACTATCTCTGAGTGAGTCAAATTTCTTGATTACTTTCATGAATATAGTATGTGAGCGACTCTGACTGCATAGTCACTGTCAGCAAGTCTCTATGCATGTGACTCTGGCACTGAATCGCAATGACCCAAAGTCGCTCCCTAACTGAGCTATGTGAGCAAATAAAAAACTAAATTCGTACCCTTGCTGAGTTGTGAAAGCAACCGAGATGATAGGATGGGTCTGAGGGCTACCTTGTGCGAGCTACCAGGGACCAGAACCTTCTGATCTGCCTATGAACCTAGAGTTCCTCCCGTAGACCTTTATTCTAGTTTCCAAGGTTCTATAGTCTATCTTGTAGGATTTTGTGTGAGTAATCAGGGATGAGAAGGCCCTGTTCTATGCCAGTGAGTGAGTTCCAAAAGACCCTAACCTAAAGTGAACATTTTGTCTATGATTTTAGACCCTTGAGTGAACTCCTTCTGTCGAACCTATGCGAACCAATACAAAAGATAATAGAAGATGTGTCCAAATGCTATTGAGGTATGTTATATTTATAAGATTTCTTCGGGTGTTACTTGGGTTAAGACTGACCTAAGCAACTACTCATGTGGTTAGGGCTAACCCATTCCATAATACATGTATGAACAAAATAATTCATAACTCAACTTCCTCTTAACCAAATTGGGTGATCTTTCGGTAGATTTTGGTCCTCTCGAAAAGAGGAATCTAATAAAATCATAATATTGGCCATTTGAGGTGTCTAAGGTGGAATTTTATCGCAGTTGCAAAAATTAACAGAGGTTTCTCTCACCCATGAGCTACAAAGGAATTAGAAGCTTTGGGTCCCTTCTGGTCTTGCCATCCATGGTTCTTCTTTTTGATATCTAGTTATAAAGGATGATTTTTCACATAAGGATACGCATCTTGAAGGTAAGGTTGCTGACAATGTATGCGATGAAAGGTTGCGTTCTCATAATCCACTCGTTATTCATAAACCTTATCTCTCCTTTTGAGGAGTATATTTGCTAGGAGGCCTTTTCTAAGGTCCATTTCCACACTATATGAAAAAAAGTCATGATTCATTTTGCAATCCACTTAACTCGATTTTGATGAAATACCCAAGTGGATTGCCTATATCCTCCAAAACAACTGGTGTGCCATATGGACGAGCAAGTTGGGAAGTCAAACCCATATTGGGGTTGCCAAATATGGTATTGAAGGAGGCTTAAATTCCAGGAACCAACGTTTAAAGGAAAGACTAGCATGGCCCCAAAACCATGGATGCTAGTCAGAAACCTTATGCTTGACTTCCCTCTTCTGAAGGCCACAACAAACAATCCTTTCGAACAAAAAAGAATCTCTACATCCTGAGATTCAAAATGCCTAGGATTCTAAATGTCCTTAGAAGATCTCGATGGGGTTTGGGAAGATGCACCCTCCCTTTGGATCCACCTTTAAATCTATAAACAATGTGAATCCCTACATCCTTGGAAATGTCGTAATCCCTCAGGGATTTTTTCTCCCCAAGATGGTGGGCTTCATGAATAAGTCAGAAGTATTGGTAAGAGATTTGCACCTTCTCTTGAACTCCCAATGCTAGATATGAAAGAAGATCTATGGTTGAGACGTGCAAACCAAATGAACTCCTAGAAATTGGGATTACCAAGATTAACAAAATTGTTAGATCTGGAATAGAGAACACATCACTAGCGTTAAGCGTGCCTCATCCTTATGCTGATATAGAGATCTAAGAATTTCTACTCAGATTCGAGGGGAAAACTCACATACTTGAGATTGCATGGAGTAACTTTGTCCCTTGAGTGTAGTTGGATCTATACTTCAAGCCCTTAATGGGGTGAGGAGTTAGCAAGGCTGCATTTCAATCAAAAGCTAGAGTTGCAAAGCTCATAGAAATGGTTCTCAAATCTTTAAAACTCCACGATTATAATAATGTTTAAAGAATATGTATTTAATATCATATGATATTATAAAAAATTATACATATTATTAGTTTTTGTCAAACCAA